>QRFJ01005151.1:25083-65257 GCA_006176705.1 Cocos nucifera
TAAAGGAGATTATTAGAAATAACCAATTTAGATTCTTTGCTTGAAAATATATAGAAAATATGAAAATATGTTTTAAATTTAATTTATAATATCAAGTTGAAAGACATATCTTTCAATATTGAGGAGACAAAATCACATGAAGAGTTAAAATAAGAGGATCTAGAATTTTGGCTCTATTTTTTGATCTAAATACTATGGGATTTCCAAATCCTTAAGGATAAACTTAAAAATGCAATGACAACTTAATACATTCAAGCATTTTGGAGTGGGAATGTCAAAGATCTTAATATTTTACTTAAATGTTAGCAAATTTCAAATATAAGGATAAATTCATATTATCAATTAATGCATATCCTTTGTAATTAGGGTTATCAATTGCAAAATTAAGTATGGGGAAGCTATTAAGTATGCCTGATTTTCAAGATTAATTTTAATTCAATACATGATATAGAGGAGAGCATATTGACTTTATAATATAAAATGTATTCAATCATCAAAATCCTTTCAATAATACTAATTGCTAATATTGAAAAGAATTTCAAGGCATAAATATAATTATGAAATCTATTAACAGTCAATAGATTTAACAAAAAACTTTAACAATCAATTAATGTATGATATGGGGAGAGAAAAATTTAAGATTATACATGCATCATACCCATCTGTCCTTTTTATTTATCAAGATTTATAAAAATTTTCTTCTTTTATTTGTTTTGGATCCTTGGTTGCAACCTGCAATAGTCACCTTAATGATTTTTGCGATACCTAATCATCTTTGGGGATCCATAGGAGTTAGTATCAAAGTTTTCTTTATGAAACCTCAAATTTTTTTAATCAAAGTTGGCTTTTTTAAAAATTATATTTAAAAATTTTATGGTCAATGATATCATTTAAAGCATCTGAATAAGAATGGTCTTTAGTTGAATCTCTAAATAAAATATTTTTTAACATTGTGCTTTTTTCTTAAAATATTTAAATCGGAATTTTATTTTATTGAAAATAGTTCCATTAGTTCTTTACCATAGATGAAGTTTGAAAGCTAAATTATAAACTTTTTCTGCAAATAGATTTCAAAATCTAAACTTCTCTTTCTTATTTTTTAATTTTCTCCCAAGATCTCTTTCGTTTTAATTAAAAAAATTTAATTTTTCTTTAGAAGGATAAAGTATCCATGTTCCTTTTTAAGCTCCAATATTTTTTTTAAACTAACAAATTTTTCAGATTTAACTATATTTTCTTTGTTTTAGTTAGGATTTTTCAATTTGTCCTAAGAATATCTTCTTTTGTTTGGCTCATGTTTTCTTATATCTTTTCATATCTTCTTTTTCACTTGAAACTTTATTTTTCTTTTCAGTCAAAGATAAGTTAGATTTTCTAAGCTCTTTGTTTTATAGCATTACTTTTTTATGTTCATCCATTAAGTCTTTAAAGGCTTCATATAATTCATCAAAAGAAAATTCAGTGGAGTGTTCATGATATACCTCATCTTTTTGAGCCATGAGGCAATAACTTTTTATACCTTCCTCCTCTTTCTCATTCTCTTCTTTGCCTTGCTCCCTCTTAATCATTATTTTCTTTTTCTTTTATTTCTTTCTTTTCATCTTCATGCACCATAAGGCATGAGTTGGGGTGAGCTACCTTTTCTTCTTGGAAGCTTGATGTTTTTCTTTGATTTGCTCCCTCAAAAGTAGTTTCTAATTTCTTTCATATTTGATTTACTGAAATATATGAAAAAATTATATTAAAAATATTTATGTCTAATGAATGATAAAATAAATTCATTACTTTAGTATTTAGTTGGTTCATTTCTATATCATGCTCAACCAATGCTTTGAGGGTGTGTGAGCCATCAATTATAATCTTCCATAAGTTATAATTGTATGCTTGTATGAAGATATGCATGTGTGTTTTTCAATAACTATAATTTGATTCATTAAGCATTGGGGGTCTATCAATAGAATAGCCTTCACTAAATAAAGAATCCATTTGGGTCACCTAGATCTTTAGTTCTTGACGGTTAGGTCAACAACTAATAATAGAGCACCTGCTCTGATACCACTTGTTGCCAAGGTATGGCCACCCAAGAGGGGGGGTGAATTGGGTTGATAAAATTTTTGACCAAATTATACTCTAAAATAAATATATACTTTTAATGAAGAGAAACATGAATGCTTATGGTGAATGAGCAATGTGTAGCAGCAGAATTAAAAGTAACTAACTAATGCAAATATGTAAAGCAAATAAGGAAAGCAAGGAAAGCAAAACCATAAAATAAATATACAAAGATTTTATAGTGGTTTGGTGTAATTCCTCACCTACGTCCACTCTCCAAGCTATTCCCTTGGGAATTTTACTATAATCCAAGATTATAGTGCATTTGTTTTGATCTTGGATGACAAACAAACCCAATTGGTTTTGTTGGGCTCACCAACCATAATCCTACACTGATAGTTTTCTCGAATTCACTATCAACCCGGTTGGTTTTAACCTAGGAGCACCAACCACAATCTTTATACTATCCAATTTTTAGTTTGAACCAACCTATACCCCAAGTTTCTTTTTCCCAAAGAAACTTATAAAGAAACAAAAATATAGGTACAAAATTTAGCACAAAAATAAAAGAAAAAAGAACTCTTTTTGAGGTTTGATGGAGAGGCTGAAAGATAGCTCTTGAAGCTTTGTATTCTCTCCTTTGAAGGCTGAGAGGAAGCTTGAATGAATGAAGATGATCACACTTTGAAGCTCTTTGAATTTGATGCACAAGATTCTCTCTTTTCTCTTTTTTCCTTTTGATATTCAATGAACCTCACTATTTTAATGATTTCTACTTTCAATCTACTTGATTTTCCTTTTCAAATATTTCTCTAGCCTTTTATACACTTTGTGATAGCTTGAGGATCAGTTCTAACCATTGAAAGCCTTGAAATAGCCGTTGGAGTGGAAAAATGACCACTTAAAAAAGCTGTTGAAAACTAGCCATTATGATTACTAGGTCGGCTCAGTTTTTGACTGGGTCGGCTCAGTCCTAACTAGATCGGCTCAGTTTATAGCTGGGTTGGCTCAGTCTCCTGGATCTTGAAAAATTAGCTTTTTGCACTTTCTATCTTTTGCTTTCACTGAGACTAAGTCAGCTCAGTCTCAGACTGGGTTGGCCTAGTTTGCGTGCCAAGCATGCTGAGCAGCCCATTTCAAAAGGGGATGATCTAGGGGTTGTCCTTTGGATTGATCCTTTTGCTACAACTTAATTTTCTTCTAATTTATGCATCCAAAAATTATGAGACTGCCTTCAAAAGATAAAAAATCTTCTAAGCTTGTTCTTGAGGCTTTCAAAATAGATTTCTTTTAACTTTATAAAATTATGATTTTATCTCTTGTCACTTTTTCTTGATCCCAAACTTGATAAAATTATAATTTTAACTTGAAAATCTAAAAGGACCTACATCCATTCTTAAAATACATGGTTAAATACTTAAACACCCAAAGTTTGACAATCATCAAAATCAATCATCGGGTCAACATAATCCTATTAGGCTGGTCAAATCTAAGCTTTCTTTGATCCCACCTAACTAACTCTTGATTCGATTTGATCAATCGCTAGATCTAATTAAGCTACCCAAGCCCGAACCCAATTTTATGAATATATCTTGGATCTAAAAATTTATAATTTTTAGATCTAATTAATTTTATAATCTTAATTCTTAATTAAGTTTTGGGTTCATAAATAAAATATGTAATAAAATTCTAGGGTTTCAGGATCTAGGATTTTATAGAAAAATAAGTTCTGATTTTTTATTAAGGACGAACATAGCCCTCCTACACATCATAAGAATATCCTATCGAATGGAAGGAGAGGGCCTTTAAATCCTACTTTATTCTTATGACTGGATGGCCAAGGAGAATGCCTTAATCAGAAATATGATTTCTACTACAAAACTAGTTAGATCTAAATCATAGATCGCATATACAATTAATGATCTAACTTATAAATATTTTGCATACATTTCATGTATCATAACTAAATTAAACATGCATGCTTTCAGATTTGATATATCATATATAATATCTAAAAAATAAAATTTAAATTTGATCATATCAAACAAAACTATTCTAGATATTTTATAGAACTATTCTATAACTAGTCTAAGCATGCATCTTTCATATCTCATATGAAAAAAATAAAACTCTATTTTCTATTTTTTAGATCTTGTTACAATAATTATAACTTCAAAAAAATAGAAATTAAATAGATCTAAAATTATTTTTAATTAAATTAAAAATATGATTATGCTAGACTACACCTAGAACTATTCTATACCTAGTCCAGTCATGCATCTCAAACACTATAGATCTAAATTATTTAATTCTAATTTTTTAATTTTAGATCTAATCATATCTGATGTGATATATAAAATTATTTAATATTAGATCATAAATAGAAATAAATTAAATTTAAAATAGATCTGAAGAACTGCAAATGCAGCTCTAATACCAGTTGAAGGAAAGTTTCGTTTTCCACCACAGGATTGTGCAGTTCAGATCAGATCTGAGATAGATTTTTTTAAAAATTTTTAAATGATCTAATCAGATCTAAGAGTTCTTAGATCTGATCATGATGATCTAATATTAAAAATTAAAATAAAAATAAATTAGATTTAATTTCTTACCTTGTTTGGGTAATCTGATTACACTATGATGATCCTGATCTTTTCTGAGATTTTGGAAGGAGCCACACATGCACCTGTCCTCTACCAGTATTCACTCAGGTAGGATCTGGACGTCTTCTCCTCATAAATCTTTTCTCCAAAGATCAAATTTGAATTTGATCTGAAGAACCTTCAAAACAACTTCTGAAGGCATCTTGTCCGTCTCACGAACACCATCATGTAGATGCTGAACTCTTCATAAATTTGATTGGATCTTCCTCTCTAATTTGCACCCAACCTTTAGCATGTGGAAGAAGGGAAGAGAGAGGATTGGAGAGGGCATGGAAGATGGAAGGGGTGGTAGCATATGGATGTGGCAATCAAAATTCTAAAAGGGCCTTATGCGCAAGTGTTTTTATACAAGTTCCTTGCGCCATCTAGACTCCTAAGTGATCAAACAACTCATTTGCTTGATCATCTAGGACTCCAATCTGATAACCCACATCGCCCACTTGATCTTTATCAGCTTTTGTCACCCAAAACTCCTCCCAAGTTGGCGTGAAGAAAGGATAAGGAGTCCATGGCGCATGGGACTCCTCCCTTTAAGAGTTTGATCCAAATCAAACTCTATTAGAAACTCAATCTAGGCACCACTAAAAATCATGAAATTGGGCTCACCCAAAGTATGACTTGAGCCCAATCACATATCCAAAAATTAGAGCAAAATTATTTTCAAAAATATTTTTAGAAGTCTTTGATCAGGTGACCCTCAGTTCTCTCAATTAGGTCAAGTTTTGACCCTAGTCCAAGTTCACCATGAATGGATTTAATTTCTATAATTAATCTAATATGGATAAATTCTAATTACATAAAATTAAACCCATTCAATGATTCATATCAAATTTAACTCAGTTGTAATGAATCAGAAAGAATAAAGAAGGAGAAAGTCAGGCTCAATCGTGTGCTAGCACGATTACCTTAAACCTAATTGGATCTTATCCAAATCAATCAAATTGGATTAACTCAATTGATGCTATCCAAATCCAAACCCTTGTTTGTGTGACCCAGTTAGATTCAGTTTCAAATGGTAATAAGATATGTCACAATCTCTATCATCAACATCATCAAAACATCTTTCGATGGACTAGAACTTTTTCTGATTCATACAATTAGAATGATCGATTATCTAAATCATTCTAATTGCTCCCAAAATCCATCAGTGACACCTAGCAGTATATGGTGACAACCCATTAGAACTGAAAGTGGACCTCTCGGTGTAGTTATCTATATGATTGGGTTCTTCTATCTTGAGCTCCGATAGGATTAGAGTTAAGGTGAACTCGTCAGACCCAACATTCGTCATATAAATTAATCATTTGATATGAGTCCAATGTGAAACCCTAATAGAAACTCTTTCTATCATCTTCACTCTGCCATGACCATGGGCTTAAGAACTCAATCTCATGATTATCATAGAGCTACTCCTCATCTATCAAGTTAGATAGATCCCCTATTGGTGCAATCCAATTCCTACAGTGAACATGCTATAGCCAACATACATCTTAGGATTCTAAATGACTAGGAGACCGAGTTATGGTGTAGTCAAACTGTAACACCCTTAAGGTGAACTATTGATGCACCTCAGGTCAAAGAACCATACACACCACTACAGTATCGAGTCAATCATTGATGAGAAAGTAGACTTTTTTATGACTACTCGAGATGGTCACGTTCAGTGCCCTCATTCTCTAACAAGTACCTATACTCTTGCTCCGGTGTCCCCATCCCATAGACTCAAGATACATCTATCCTAAGAAAGTAATCGTACACCAATCTTCCAGATCGATCGCCATCCTCGTGATGATCCTATGGTTGGAAGCAATTTATGAGTTAATTATGAGAATTCATGTCTTAAATTTTTAACTCTTAAAAATATAAACTGTCATTACCATTAACTTAAAGGATGTATCATAGACACTTTAGATACACACTATGATAGAAAATATTTTTTTATTAATTTATAGTTAAAATTATAAAATTATCCTTAGAAGTGTATTAAAAGTATATTACAAGAGCTGTTCTTCCATAAATCATATTGTCGATCTTGAAGAAACCCTCAATGCCCTCTGGAAGTGCAAGATGAAGTTGAACCCGATCAAGTGTGCCTTTGGAGTAACCTCGGGGAGGTTCTTACGATTTATGGTGTCGAGGCATGGAATTGAAGTAAATTCGAAGAAGATCCAAGCCATTCAAGAGATGACTGCCCCAAAGTCAATGAAAGAAGTTTAGCACCTAATGGAGAAGATAGCAATCCTAAATCGCTTTATTTCAAAGTTGGCCGAACGATGCTTGCCTTTCTTTCAAGTCCTCAAACAACCCAAAAACTTCTGCTGGACTCCTAAATGTCAGCAAGCATCTGAAGAACTGAAGAGCTATCTTGGCTCACCACACTTATTAGCCAAGCACAAATCTGGAGAAGAATTATTTTTGTACCTGATGGTCTTCTCAGCGGCCCTTGCTATGGCCTTAATTAAGGAAGAAGCGAAAGTGTAATGACCAATCTACTATATAAGCCGAGTCTTGAAAGATGCTGAAATTAGATAGTTCTCCATCGAACAGATACCTTTAGAAGAATAGCAAAATGGGCAATCGAGCTCATAGAGTTTGACATCAATTTCCAACCTTGGCCATTAATCAAAGTCCAAATATTGACAGATTTTATAGTAGAATGCACCATTTTAGATGATGCCAAACATGAGCAAAATGAGGTC
This sequence comes from Cocos nucifera, assembly GCA_006176705.1. Classification (NCBI taxonomy): domain Eukaryota; kingdom Viridiplantae; phylum Streptophyta; class Magnoliopsida; order Arecales; family Arecaceae; genus Cocos; species Cocos nucifera. The sequence continues at coordinate 32,498 of QRFJ01005151.1, forward strand.
GGTATTCCATGTTTGTAGCTGAACTCTCCTGAAAAAAGAGTAGACCTCCCCAAAGGCTTCTGGGCCTTGTATGTAGATGGATCATCCAATGCTTCTAGTGCAGGTGTAGGTATGATTTTGGTTAATCCAGAAGGAGTCATCATTGGATACGTATTACGTTTTGAGTTTCCAGCGACAAATAATGGGGCAGGGTATGAGGCCCTAATTTTGGGGTTGAAGATAGCCAAAGAGCTAGAAGTAGATCGACTCCAAGTTTATAGTGACTCCCAATTGGTGGTAGGACAAGTCAGTGGCAATTACGAAGCTTGAAAGGAAAGCATAATGAAGTGTCTGGAAAAGATGAGGAATTTGATATCAGCCTTCAATAGTTTCAATATTCAATAGATCCCAAGAGCAAAAAATACTAGGGCCAACCTTCTCTCCAAGTTAGCCACATTAGCTCCAAATGAACTACCAAGAGAAATTTTTTTTGAAGTTTTGAAATGCCCAAGTTCGGAGGAACCCCCGACTATATTGCAAGTTGTGTTAGATGTGTGCCCTAGAAGCCAGATTGGCTATCACTTGTAATACACTTCTAAGGATAATTTTATAATTTTAACTATAAATTAATAAATTGATTATGTTTCTATCATAGTGTGTATTTAAAAGTATCTGTGATACATCCTTTGAGTTAATGGTAATGATAATTCATATTTTTAAGAGTTAAAAATTTAAGACATGAATTTTCATAATTAAATCATAAACTGCTTTCGACCGTACGATCATCATAAGGATGGTGATCGATCCAGAAGATTGATGTACGATTACTTTCTTAGGATAGATAGGTCTTGAGTTTATGATGTAAAAATATCAGAGTGAGAGTACAGGTACTTGTTAGAGAATTAGGGCACTGAGCGTGACCACCTCGAGTAGTCATAAGAAAGTCTACCTTCTCATCGATGATTGACTCGATGCTGTAGTGGTGTGTATGATTCTTAGACCTGAGGTGCATCGATAGTTCACCTTGAGGGTGTTATAGTTTGACTATACCATAACTCGATCTCCTAGCCATTCAGAACCCTGAGGTGTATATTGGCTATAGCATGTTTATTGTAGGAATTAGATTGCACCAATAAGAGGATCTACTATCTCGATAGATGAGGAGTAGCTCTGTAATAATCATGAGATTGAGTCCTTAAGCCTATGGCCATGGTAGAGTAAAGATGATAGAAAGAGTTTCTATTAGGATTTTACATTGGACTCGAATCGAATGATTAATTCATATGATGGACATTGGGTTTGATGAGTTCACCTTAACCTTAATCCTATCGGGACTCAAGATAGAAGAACCCAATCACACAGGTAACTACACCGAGAGATTCACTTTTAGTTCTAATGGATTACCACCATATACTGCTAGGTGTCACTGATAGATTTTGAGAGCAATTAGAATGATTTTGATGATCAATCATTCTAATTGTATAAATCAAAAAAGTTCTGGTCTATCGAAAGATTTTTCGATGATGTCATTGATGGAGATAATGATATATCTCATTACCATACATAATTGAATCTAACTAGATCACACAAATAAGGGTTTGGATTTGGATGTCATCAATTGAGCTAATCCAGTTTGATTGATTTGGATTAGATCCAATCAGGTTCAAGGTAATCATGCTAGCACATGATTGAGCCTGACTTTCTCCTGCTGAAATCTTTCTGATTCATCACCACCAAGTCAAATTTGATTTGATTTATTCTTATATTTTAAATGGTTTTATTTTTATCTAATTAAAATAAATCTAGATCAGATTAATTATAGAAATTAAATCCATTCATAGTGAAATTGGACTAGGGTCAAAAGTTGACCTATTTGAGAGAATTAAGGGTCACCTAATCAGATACTTCTAGAAAATTCTCTAGAAATTATTTTGATCTAATTTTTGGATATGTGATAGAGCATAAATTATACATTAGGTTAATAAATTTCATGATTTTTGAAGGTGTCTAGACTTAGTTATGATAGAGTTTGATTTGGATCAAACTTTTGAGGGAAAAGTCCTAAGCGCAGTGGACTCTTCCTTATCTACTCATGCTGCCACCTTCCATATTGATTTTTGGCATTAAAATTAGATGGGATCTGAGAAATTTTGTGGAGATCAGGTCTGGAGTCCCAATGGTTAAAAAAATGAGGATTTTGATCAAAGAGGGACTCTAACTTGGCGCTATGCTTTTGTATAAGAACCCTTGCACCAAGGCTCTTAATGGAAGAAATATTTTTCATACCCAAAGGCTATCATTCCAGATATCCCATGCCTCCTCTATCCTCTCTCTCTCTCTCTCTTCTATATATCTAAAAAGTTAGGTACAAATCTAAGAAGAAGATCCAATCAAATTTGTGAAGAGTTTAGCATCTATGCGATGGTGTTCGTGAGACAGACATGCTGCCTTCAGAAATTTTTTGAAGGACTTCCAGATTAGATTCAAATCTAATCTTTGAAAGAAACATTTATGAGGCAAAAGTATCTAGATCTTTTCCAAGTAGATATTGATAGAGGCCGAGTGCATGCATGGCTCCTTCTAGAATCTTAGAAAATATTAGGATCATCACAGGATAATCAGATTACCCAAACAAGGTATGAAATTAAATCTAATTTAATTTTTATTTTAATTTTCAATATTAGATCACCATGATCAGATCTGAGAGCTCTTTAATTTAATCAAATTATTTAAGAAATTTTTTAAAAAATTTATCTCAAATTTGATCAGATCTACACGATCCTGCAGTGGAAAATAGAATTTTTTCTTCAACTGGTATCAGAGCTGCGTTAGCAGTTCTTCAGATCTATTTTAGATCTAATTTTATTTTTATTTATGATATGATATTAAAAGATCTTAGATATCACATCAGATATAATTAGATCTAAAATTAAAAAATTAAAAACTTAAATATTTTAGATCTAATATATATAAGATGCATGACTAGACTAGGTATAGAATAGTTCTATGTGTAGTTTAGTATGATCATATATTTATTTTGATTAAATATAATTTTAGATCTATTTAATTTTTATTTTTTTATATTATAATTATTATTATCAAATCTAAAAATAAAAAATAAATTTTTAATTTTTGATTTATTCATATGAGATATGAAAGATGCATGCTTAGACTAGCCATAGAATAGTTCTATAAGATGTCTAGAATAGTTTTATTTTTGATATGATCAAATTTAAAATTTTATTTTTTTAATTTAATATATGATATTTTAGATCTAAAAGTATTCATATTAATGATACATGAGATTTATGCAAGACATATATTAGTTAGATCTTTTTATATGTGATATATGATCTAACTAGTTTTGCAGTAAAAAAATTATATTTCTGATTAAGGAGTTCCCTATGGCCATCTGATTATAAGAACAAAGTAGGATTTAAAGGCCCTCTCCTTCCATTTGATGGGGTATTCTTATAGTGTGTAGGGATGCTGCACATTCGTCCTTAATTAGAAATCAGAACTTATTTTTATGCAAAATCCTATATCCTAAAATCCTAGGACTTTTATTACATGTTTTGTTCATGAACCCAAAACTTAATTAAGAATTAAGATTATAAAATTAATTAGATCTAAAAATTATGAATTTTTAGATCTAAGATATATTCATAAAATTGGGTTCGAGCTTAAGTAGCTCAATTAGGTCTAGTGGTTGATCAAACCGAATCAAGAGTTGGTTAGGTAAAATCAAAGAAAGCTTAGATTTGATCAATCTAATAGGATTAAGTCTGGGTCAAGATCGAATCACATTGAGATATGACTCGATCAAGTCAAGACCAAATTTGGCTCTATGGTTCGAGCCTAGATTGTAGGCTAATCCAATTAGTTCTGATTCGATAATTTGGTGTCTTAGGTAAGTCTGGCTGATATGACTGACTAGTTTTTAATTGAAAGGTACTCGATCTGATTGCATTCTTGTCGAGTTAATAGTATAGCCCTTCCACTAGTCTCACTTACCTAGCCATTTATGTCGATCCAGTTCTAATTTGAGGTGGCTAATAATTCGAGCCAACCCATACCACTGGGTTAGTCATAATTGTTATGACTAAGTCAAGTCAAGTTTAAAGAGACCTAAAATTAAATCTTCCTAAAAAAATATTAAGTCTAAGGTCTTCCACCATTGTAGATATGCGGGCCCTTCTCCGGGTTGATTGTTCTCGACTAGATATAGTGGTTCAGTTGCACCGAAAAGATGCAACCATGTCTATTAGGCATTAGATGCTATGGGTTGGAGGATGAATTGGGTTCAATATTTTGGATACGGTGAGGGATCCAATCAAGAATCTAATCTGTGCAAATGATGGGTCTGACTTAACTAAGAAGTGGATCAATATTTCGGACATAGTGAGATTCATGAATTAGAGACCAGGTTAGGGTGCACCATGATTAGAGAATTATTGGATAAGAGTTATCCACTCATCGATTGATCCATCATCAATAACTGTTAGATAAGGTGGTGAGTCAGTTGGTGGGACCGCACCATCCACTAAAAATCAATAATTATGGAGATTTTTGTATCTCTACCAAGGGAGTGTAGGGATTCGAGTAAATGGTAGGAGCCTAATTTTTTTAAAAATAAAATTTTTAAATAAATTGATTAAGTTTAATTACAAAATCTAACTCAAAACTTTGACTCCCTATAGGAAAATGTCTGCATCCAACCCACTAGCCCATATCCTAGACACCCATAGACCGATCGGATCCAACCACAAGGATTGGCTCCAGAACTTCAAAATTATTTTGGATTTCGAGAAGTTGACTCATGTGTTGGAACAGGATCCTCCCACCTTACCAGCCCATCCATCCACGGATTAGAGAGTATCTCTCGAGAAGTAGATGGATGAAGATAACAAAGTCAGGTATTACATGTTGGGCTCGATGTCTGATGAGCTCCAGCACCAACATGAAGACATTAAGACTAGCTACTAAATGTTGGCTCACCTGTAAGAGTTGTTTGGTGAATAGAGTCGCACAGCCAAATATCAAGTCACTAAAAGACTGTTTAAGGCTCAAATGCGTAATGAGCAGTCAGTCTAAGATCATTGTCTGATGATGATCAAGGACTTAGAAGAGCTTAAGAGGCACAGTGTCAAGTTAGATCAGGATCTACAGACTGACATAATTCTGCAGTCCTTGACTGATGCGTATGGGTAGTTCATCATGAACTACCATATGCATAAACTTCAGAATACCTTGGCTGAGCTCATGAATATGCTGGTTACTGCTGAGCTTTCTATGCAAGGTTCTAAAGGCTCAGTACTTGCTATGGAGTAGACTTCTTCCAAGAGAAAGTCTTTTAAAAAGAAGAAGAAGTCCATGAAGAAGCAGAAGGTGGATGGTGGGAAGAAGAAGAAAGCAGAGCCAAAGAAGAAGGCCGCTGATAAAGAAAAATATTTTCATTGCAATACTGATGGCCATTGAAAGCGGAACTGCCCTCTTTACCTGGCCAGCCTGAAGAACAAGAAGAAGGCAGGTTCTTCTGGAGGTATGCTCATTATAAAATATAATCTTATGATTTCTTCTGCATCCAGTTGGGTGCTTGACTCTGGTTCTAGTGCTCACTTGTGCACTTCTATGCAGGGTCTTGAGGATAGCAGGAGGTTGAGGGATGGTGAGATGATCCTACGCATCAAGAATGGAGTAAGAGTTGCTGTTGTGGCCATGGGATCCTATCCTCTACAATTAACATTAGGATTAGACTTAGTACTTAGGGACTATTTTTATCTACCTACAGCAAGTAGGAATTTGATTTCTATTTCATGTTTAGCATAGGAAGGCTATGTAATTAGTTTTCTTAAGGACCATTGTAATATTCTTTATGAAAGAAATAAAATTGTAAGTGGTTTCCTTATAAATGGTCTCTATCAGTTACATATTGATGTTTCTATTTTTAATATCAAGCAAAACATGAATGCCATAGGATCAAAGCAACCTAGAGATAGTCTAAACGATAGGTATCCTTGGCACCTTAAGTTAGGTCATATAGCTGAAGATAGGGTTAACAAATTAGAAAAATCTGGGCTATTGTGTCCATTGATTTTCGAGTCATATCCAATTTGTGAATCATGCCTTCATGGCAAAATGACCAAGCTCCCTTTTATGGGACATAGGGAAGGGCCACTGACCAGCTTGCTCTAGTACATACTAATGTATGCAGCCCATTTGATGTGCCAGCCAAGGGAAATTACATCTACTTCATCACTATTGGGAATAAACCCCACTCCCCCCGAAGTCTAGTCTGATGTTTAGCCTAATGCAACTAGCAATTGTGGAAGAGCTTCAATCGAAAATTACACCCCAGTGGATGAACCCCAGCCAAACTCCTTCGCTAACCGAACTCCTTCAGTAGCCAAACTCCTTTCGGACATCTCTATCAGTCGGATTTCTTCAAGAGCCGAACTCCTTCCGGACATCTCCTTTAGTCAGATTTCTCCAGGAGTCAAACTCCTCCAACAGTCAGATTTCTTCAGGAGCCAAACTCCTTTCGAACATCTCCTTCAGTCAAATTTCTCTAGGAGCTAAACTCCTTCCGAACTCCTCCAGTAGTTGAATTTCTCCAAGAGCTGAACTCCTTTCGGATATCTCCTTCAGTCAGATTCCTCCATGAGCCGAACTCCTTCTGAACTCCTCCAGCCGTCGAATTTCTTCAGGAGCCAAACTCCTTCTGGACATCTCCTTCAATTGGATTCCTCCAGAAGCCGAACTTCTTTCGAACTCCTCCAGCAGTCGGATTTCTCTCCTTCAGTCAGATTCCTCCAGGAGCCAAACTCCTTTTGAACTCCTCCAATAGTTGGATTTCTCAAGAAGCCAAACTCCTTTCGGACATCTTCTTCAGTCAAATTTCTCCAACAGTCGAACTCCTTCCAGACATCTTCTTCAGTCAAATTTCTCCAGGAGCCGAACTCCTTCCAAACTTCTTCTTCAGTCGAATTCCTCGAGGAGCCAAACTCCTTTCGGATATCTCCTTCAATCGGATTCCTTCAGGAGCCAAACTCCTTCCAAACTCCTCTAGTAGTCAGATTTTTTCAGGAACCGAACTCCTTCCAGACAACTCCTTCAATCAGATTTCTCCAGGATCCAAACTCCTTCTGGACATCTCCTTCAGTCAGATTCCTTCGGGGCCGAACTCCTTCCAAACTCCTCCAGCAGTCAGATTTCTCCAGGAGATGAACTTCTTTTAAACATCTCCTTCAGTTAGATTCCTCCAAGAGCCAAACTCCTTTCAAACATCTTCTTCAGTCGGATTTCTTTAGGAGCCAAACTCCTTCCAGACTACTCCTTCAGTCTGATTCCAATAGAAGCTAAACTCCTTTTGGACTTCTTCTTCAGTTGGATTCCGAATGCCTGCTCCCTTCGGATGGTTACGACTGTCATTTATCAATCTGCTATAGGTGACACCACGCCTGAATGGTTACGACTGTCATTTATCAGTCTGCTATAGGCAACCCCACTATCGGATGGTTACAACTATCATTATCAATATATTATAAGCAACACCTCTCTCCATAATAAATTCCACATGGCCTAGAGTCGTTCACTATCGGATGGTTACGATAAGCTCCGTCTATAAAAAGGGATACTCTAGATACATTTTCTCTAAGCTTTCTTCTCCTTCCCAAAAATATTTGCTGAATTCATACCCGAGCACTCTATTTTTATTGGCCAGAAGAGCTGACTTGATCATTGGAGGGTCCTGTCGGAGCCACCACCATCAACTTTGGATGGAACTTTATTTTATAGGTCATCGATGGTGACCTCCTCTTCTCCAACTCCAGCTCGATCTTGAAGGATTGAAGTCAACTAGATTCTACACCAATAGGATTGGCGCTAGAGGAGGGATCTTTATTCCTGAGGTTTCCTTGATCTTAAAGGAGTGCTCAGCAGCAATCTCTCTTCTTTCTTTCTAGATTTCTTTCCAAAAAAATGCCTTCCAGAAAAGCTTCGACCCGGAGATCAATGGCCTCTATAGCTAGATCCCATTCAAATCCATCCATTCCCACTCCAGCTCCGGTAACTCAAGCTCCACCTACAGCCATGGTGGATGTGGAGCAGTTCAACCTGCTAGTCCAGCAAGTTCGCAGTCTCATGAAGGTGGTACAGGTCATACATCGACAGGCTTTGATGCAAATTTGGCTGGAGCAGGCTTTTTCGGAGCTCCATGATCCGATTGGAAGATGGTCGACTCAGGCTAGGCGATCGGTGACCTCCAAAAAGGAAAAATAGAGGGTAGAGAGCCATTGCTCCAATCATGATTCGACCCTGGGAAAAGCTTTGCCCCCGTACCATCAAAAAACTCTAGAGATCAACGATCGTGAAGATCTTCTAAATCAAAGGCTCCAAAAAATGAGCCGATGGATCGAAGAGCTCCATCATACTTCCTCCTCACATAGTACAAATATTTGCACTGACCCTTCTTTTTCTCAGAGAATTATGCAAGAGCCCATTCCACCGAACTTCAAACTTTCCTAATTTGAAAGCTACGATAAAATCTCTGATTCAGTCGACCACCTGGAGGCCTTTCGGACCATGATGCTGCACTATGATGCACCAGAAGCCATCTTATGCCGAGCTTTTTCATCCACCTTAAAGGGAGTAGCAAGAAACTGATACTCGACTTTGAAGTTAGGTATGATCTTCTTCTTTGACTAGATGAGCCATCAGTTTGTGGCTTACTTCATCAGCAGCCGACGTCCATGCTGAGGTTCGAATTTTCTGATGCATATCAAGCAGAAGAAGGAGAAATCTATCCAGGCTTATGTCACCCAATTTAATACTACTGCATTGGAGGTCTAGAACCTGGATCAGTCTATTGTAATGGCCGCACCCAAGGGTGGCCTTCAGAAGAATAATATATTATTCTTTCTGGAGAAGAAGTACCCTAGAGACTTTTTCGATTTGCTAGCTCAAGCTGAAGAATACACCTGAGTGGAAGAAACCTTCAAATTGAAGGATGAGAAAGCCATAGGAGAGCGGCAGGTGGGCAAATTTAATAAATCCATAGCTGATGGAGGGTTGAATGAAGTTCGACCATGCTCACAGACTTTCTCTGAGCACAAGCAAGCTCAAACTCCTCCTCGAGCTCATCGTCAAAAAAGTTCCGACAGAAGGGCATGAAGAAGTTCTTTTCCTAGAAGGTTTCACAACTATGCCCCCCTCAATGTTCCAAAAATGTAAGTATTAATTGAGATCAAGGAGCAACTATCGAGGCCAGAAAAGATGCGCACTCATCCTGGCAAGTGCAATCCTAACAAATGCTATCTCTACCATCATGACCATGGTCACGATATTGAAGAATGCATTTAGCTCCAAGACAAGATCGAAGAGCTTATCAAGAGAGGTTGGTTGGGTCGATTCATCAGACACCGGCCTGAAGCATGAGAAGATCGATCGAGGGCACTGCCATAGCTTGAACCACCAAGGAGGGCAGAACAACAAGGAGATCGACCATCTCTCGGCATCATCAACACTATCTCTGGGGGACTTCGACGAAAAGAGGCCAATGGATCTGGGGGATCAATGAAAAGATGGGGGACTGAAAAACCTAAAACCTTCACTAAGGTAGATGCACGGGGAGTACAGTTCCCACATAATGATGCGATTGTAATTTCTTTAAATATAGCAGACTATGATGTACGTCACATCTTAATTGATAATGAAAGTTCAGCTGACATCTTATTTTATGATGCTTTCTCTAAAATGTCAAAATCAAATAGTCAGCTTGGACCAATAAACTCCCCCTAGTAGGCTTCGCTGGTGTTGTAGTACTAGTTGAAGGTGTAATGACTCTAGCTGTGACTGCTGGGCAATATCCAAAATAATCCAGAGCACAGATGGATTTTCTGATAGTAAAAGTTTCCTCTACTTACAATGCAATTCTCGACTGACCTGGTTTAAATATACTTCGGGCAGTGGTGTCCACTTATTATTTGAAGATGAAGTTTTCGACAAGTTGTAGGATCGAAGAGGTCGAGAGAGATCAAGCTCTGGCAAGACATTGCTACTCAATTGCCCTATGAAAGGAAGCACAGTCCGACCCTTATCCTATTGATGGGCTAGATGTCCGCGATGACTTTATCAAAGAGCGAGGCAAGCTCATAGAAGATCTTGTGACTATCCCTCTAAATGATGAAAATGTGGAGCATACGGTGTAAATTGGCTCCAATCTGGAAGATGAAGTTCGAAAGCAGCTCATCACCTTCTTACGGAGGAATGCCGATGTCTTCGCCTGGGTTCCGACAAATATGCCTAGGATTGACGTCGAGGTTATGGAACATCGGCTGGCCATTGACCCCAAGCATCGACCAGTGAAAGAAAGAGTTTGAGGCCATGCATCAGAAAGGCAGAAGGTAATAGCAGAAGAAGTCGACAAGCTTCTCAATGTCGGATTTATTCAAAAAGTCAGCTATCCGACTTGGGTCTCTAATATGGTCCTGGTCAAGAAAGCCAACGGCAAGTGGAGGATGTGCATCGACTTTAAGAAGCTTAACAAGGCCTACCCAAAAGATAGCTATGCTTTGCCTAGAATCGACCAACTGGTGGATGCGACTTCAGGCTACAAGCTCCTCACCTTCATGGATACCTTCTCTAGCTATAATCAAATTTGGATGGCACCGAAGGACGAGGAGAAGACTGCTTTTATTACTAACTATGGTCTTTACCGTTATAGGGTCATGTCCTTCGGGCTTAAAAATGTAGGTATGACTTATCAGCACTTGGTCAATAAAATCTTCATAGAGTAGATCTATCACAATATGAAAGTTTACGTCGATGACATACTAGTCAAAAGCCGAAAGACTGTCAATCATGTCACCGACCTTGAAGAGGCTTTCGATGTGCTCAAAAAATATAAGATAAAGCTGAACCCAACCAGGTGCACCTTTAGGGTAGCCTTAGGAAAATTTTTGGGATTCATGATCTTGAGACGAGGGATCGAGGATAACCCAAAGAAAATTCAAGCTATCTAGGAGATGACCGCTCCGAAGTCCATCAGAAAAGTTCAGCTCCTGACCAGGAAGGTGGCATCTTTGAATCATTTTATCTCTAGATCGGCTGGACGTTGCATGCCCTTCTTCCAAATCCTCAAGAAGTTGAAAGATTTTCGCTGGACTCAGGAATGCCAAAAGGCGTTTGACGAGCTCAAGAACTACCTCAGCTCGCCTCCCTACTAGCCAAACCCAAATCCGAAGAGGAGTTGTTTCTCTACCTCACGATCTCCCCTGCAGCACTAGTGGTAGTACTGATCAAAGAAGAGGCAAAAGTACAGCGATCAGTATACTACATAAGCCAGATCCTAAGGGATGCCGAGACTAAACATACAGAGTTGGAAAAATTGACTTATGCTCTTCTGATTGCAGCAAGAAGACTTCGACCTTACTTCTAGGGACATGCTATAATGCTTCTTACTAATCAACCGATCAGAGAAATCCTTCATCAAATGAATGCTTCTGGAAGAATTGTAAAATGGACCATTGAATAAACAGAGTTCGACATCAACCACTAACCTTGGCCAGCAATCAAGGCTCAAGTACTGACCGATTTTATAGTTGAATGTACCATTCCAGATGAAACCGAGCTTGAGCAGAACGAGATCGGCATCCTGTGGTTGCAGTCGAGCCTCTCCAAAGCAAGTGCCGATCTTCCCGAAGGTTTTTAGGCCCTTTACGTGGATGGTTCATCCAACTCTACTAGAGCAAGTGCAGGGTTAGTTTTAGTCAACTCCAAGGGAGTCATCACCAAATACATGCTATGCTTCAAATTTCTTGCAACTAATAATGGGGCCGAATATGAAGCGTTGATTGTCGGATTAAAAGTAGAAAAAGAATTAAAAGTAGATCGGCTTCAAGTCTATAGTGATTTTCAATTAGTGGTTGGCCAAGTTAGTGGCAACTATGAAGCGCAGGAGGAAAGTATAATAAAATACCTTGAGAAAGTAAAGGATTTCATTCTAGCTTTTGATAGTTTTGGCATTCGATAGATTTCAAGGACAGAAAATATCAGAGCCGACCTCTTCTCTAAATTGGCCACCTTAGCCCCAGTCGAACTATCCAAAGAAGTATTTTTTGAAACTCTAAAATGTTCGAGCTCAGAGGAGTCATAGCTCGTTATGCAGATAGAGCTCGAGCTGAGCTAGATTGACCTGTTAGTTGCCTATCTCAAAGAGGAAGTTCTTCCTCGTGATCCGAAAGAAGCTCAGAAACTCAAAAATTAAGCCTTTCGGTATATTTTGTATGAGGGCAAGTTGTATAAAAGGTCGTATTTATTACTGCTGTTGAGATGTCTTCGATCTTCAGAGGCCGACTTCGCATTATGGAAAGTGCACGAAGGAATTTATGGAAGTCATATAGGAGCCATATCTCTGTCACAAAAACTACTTCGATAAGGATACTATTGGCCGATCTTGTACCATGATTCTATGGAGTATGTCAAGAAATATGACTGCTGTCAGAAAAATGCAAGCATACAAAGACAGTAGCCTCTGAGCTTACTCCATTAGGTGCACCTTGGCTATTTGCGCAGTGAAAAATGGATATACTTGGCCCTTTCCCAATGGCATTCGGACAATGAAAGTTCCGCCTGGTTGCGATCGACTACTTCACCAAATGGGTCGATGCCGAACCACTAGCAAAAATTACTGAGGCCAAGGTATAAAACTTCATCTAAAAGTCAATCATCTATGGTTTGGTTTGCCCCGAACTCTCATAATAGATAATGGGCGACAGTTTGCTGGGATGAGGTTCGCTGAGTTCTACAAAGATCTAAACATTTTTCATCACTTCATGTCGGTAGCTCACCCACAAGCAAATGGGGAAGCTGAGGTAACCAACCGGATCCTATTGCAAGGCATCAAGACAAGACTCGATAGAGCAAAGGGGGCTTGGGTGGACAAACTCTACCACATCCTTTGGAATGCCAAACTACTGAAAGGCTATAGACTGGAGAAACACCATTCGCCTTGGCCTTTGGAATAGAGGTAGTCATTCCAATCGAGTTTAAACTTCCATCAGCATGGGTCGTGGCCTTTAATGAGCAGCATAATTCATAGAACCTTAAAGTCAATCTTGATCTACTGGAAGAAAAAAAAGAAGTCCAAGTTTAGATGGCGGTCTATAGACGAAGGATGACCCAATATTATAACTCCAGAATCAGAGATAAAATATTCAGAGTGGGGGACTTAGTACTTCGATGAGCCGCTATCTCTCAGCCTCAAAGTCGGAGAAAGCTTACCCCAAATTGGGAAGGATCCTATGAGGTCATAGAAGTTGTCCGACTCGGGACGTACTACTTGAAGGAGCTCGGGATAACAGATCTGGCTCAACCATGGAATTCAAAAAATCTACGAATGTATTACTGATAATTTGATTATAATAAAATCCTCCTACTCCAACATCCTAATCTTTATTGTATATCGATAATAAAGGGAGACTACCCTCCAAACTTAATCTCATGATAAATATAGCCCGTTAGGAACAAAAGGAGAACCTCATCCTAACGTGAGCAAAGTCGAAGGCCTCATTCATTTTAGACGAGATGAGGGGAGAGGCCCTGATAACGTTCCTAATGTACCCCTACAGTCTGATAGGAATAGGAGAAAAACCTCATTCTAACGTGAGCAAAGTCGAAGGCCTCGTTCATTTTAGACGAGATGATGGGAGAGGCCCTGACAACGGCCCTAGTGTGCCCCTACAGTCCATTAGGAATAGAAGGAGAACCTCATCCTAATGTGAATAAAGTCGAAAACCTCATTCATTTTAGACGAGATGAGGGGAGAGGCCCTGACAATAATCCTAATGTGCCCCTACAGTTTGATAGGAATAGGTAGAGAACCTCATCCTAACGTAAGCAAAGTCGAAGGTCTCATTCATTTTAGACAAGATGAGGGGAGAGGCCCTGACAACAGTCCTTATGTGCCCCTACAGTCCATTAGAAATAGGAGGAGAACCTCATTCTAACATGAGCAAAGTCAAAGGCCTTGTTCATTTTAGATGAGGTGAGAGGAGGGCCCCGATAAGATCTCTTTCAACTTCAACCTCGATCGGAGATAAGATCTCCCATGAGCTCCAACTTCAATAGAAGATAGGATCTACTTCAATCTCGGCTGGAGATAAGATCTCCCACGAGCTTCAACTTTAACATCAATAGGAGATAAGATCTCCTTCGAGCATCAACCTCAATGGGTGTAGAGCCCAAAAAAGGACTTTGGTAGTCGTGTTTTCTGCACTCTCTTCGAATTTCAAACTCGAGAGTGGGGGGACTATTATTGGAGATAAACCCTACTTCTGTCGAAGTCTAGTCTGATGCTTAGCCTAATACAATTGATAATTATGGAAGAGCTTCGATCTAGAATTACTCCCCCAGCAGATGAACCCTAGTCGAACTCTTTCGCCAGCAAAACTTCTTCAGCAGCCGAACTCCTTTCGGACATCTCCTTCAGTCAGATTTCTTCAGGAGTTGAACTCCTTCCGGATATCTCCTTTAGTCGAATTTCTCTAAGAGTCAAACTTCTTCCAAACTCCTCCAGTAATCGAATTTCTCCTGGAGCAGAACTCCTTTCGGACATCTCCTTCAGTCAGATTTCTCCAGGAGCCAAACTCCTTCCGATCTCCTACAGCAGTCAGATTTCTTTAGGAGCCAAACTCCTTCCGAACATCTCCTTCAGTCGGATTCCTCTAGAAGCCAAACTCCTTCCAAACTCCTCCAGCAGTCAGATTTCTCTAGGAGCCGAACTCCTTTCGAATATCTTCTTCAATCGGATTTCTCTAGGAGCCGAACTCCTTTCGAACATCTTCTTCAGTCGGATTCCTCCAGGAGCCGAACTTCTTTCGAACTCCTCCAGCAGTCAGATTTCTCCAGGAGTCAAACTTCTTTCAGACATCTTCTTCAGTCGAATTTCTCTAGGAGCCAAACTCCATCCGGACTACTCCTTTAGTCGAATTCCTACAGAAGCTGAACTCCTTTCGAACTTCTCCTTCAGTTGGATTTCGAATGCCTGCTACCTCCAAATGATTATAACTGTCATTTATCAATCTGCTATAGGTGACACCATGATCGGACGATTACGACTGTCATTTATCAGTCTACTATAAGCAACCCTACTACCGAACGGTTATGACTAATTATCAGTCTATTACAAGCGACACTTCTCTCCGTAATAAATTTCATGTGGCCTAAAGTGGTCCACCATCGGAAGGTTATGACAAGCTCCATCTATAAAAAAGGATCCTCCAGATATATTTTTTCTAAGCTCTCTTCTCCTTCCTAAAAACTCTGCTATATTCATATCCGAGCACTTCATTTCTGCTGGCCAGAAGAGCTAACTTGATCATCAGAGGGTCCTGTCGGAGCCACCACCACCAACTCCGGATGGAACTTTATTTTATAGGTCACCCATGGTGACCTCCTCTTCCCCAACTCCAGCTCGATTCAGCATCAACCAGATTCTGCACCAACAATCATTTTTATTGATGATTTATCTCGATACGGGTATGTGTATTTGATGCAACACAAGCCTGAAGCTTTTGAAAAATTTAAGAAATTTAGACTCGAAGTAGAAAAATAAATAGAAAAACCCATTAAGATTTTTCAATCAGATCGAGGCAAATACCTTAGTCGAAAATTTCTAGACTATCTTAAGGATAATGGCATAGTCTCTCAATGGACTCCTCCTGGAATGTCTCAACTCAATGGGATTTCAGAATGGAGAAATCAAATCCTATTAGATATGGTTCAATCCATGATGAGCTTCACGGACCTTCCTAAGTTTCTTTAGGGATATAGTCTGTTAACCACTATATATCTACTGAATAGGGTTCCATCTAAAACTATTTCTACTACACCGTATGAGATATGGCATGGTAAGAAACCAAGTTTGAGTCATCTCTGAATTTGGGATTCACCGACCCATGTCAAGAGACAACAGATAGACAAGTTAGAGTCTAGATCATTTAGAGCTCATTTCATAGGATATCCTAAAGGGTCATTAGGATATTATTTCTATCTTTCAAAAGATCATAATGTGATTGTGAGTCAACATGCCATCTTTTTTGAAAAATAGTTTAATCAAGATGGTAGCATCGGAAGATAGATTAGGCTCGAGAAGAAAGTCTCCTAAGAGCCATAAGCTAAGGAACCTATGGACCCCAATTAGATTGAGCCAGTCCAATCACTACCTCATCCACCTCATAGATCAGAAAGGATTTTTCGTCCCCCTGAAAGGTACTTAGGTACTATTTCAGAGGACGTAGAGAAAATGCTCCTCACAGAAAAAGAGGTTCATGGTGATGATCCCAAAATCTATGATGAGGTAATATCAGATATCGACTTTGAGAAATGGTTAGAGGCAATGAAGTTAAAGATTGACTCAATGCACTCGAACCAAGTCTGGACCTTGGTAAATCCATCTGAAGGAATAGTACCTATTGGGTGTAAATGGATCTTCAAGAGAAAGATAGATGCCGATAAAAATGTAGAGACATTCAAAGAAAGGCTCGTAGCGAAAGGATATAGTCAGCATGAAGGCATTGACTATCAGGATACTTTTTCGCTATTAGCCATGCTCAAATCCATCCGCATATTGTTTGTTGTTGTAGCCTATTTTGATTATGAAATATGGCAGATGGATGTAAAAATGGCATTCTTAAATGGATATCTTAAGAAAGATTTCTATATGGAATAGTCATTAAGTTTCACATCCAGTGATATTGATCATAAGGTCTATAAGCTGCAAAGGTCCATATATGAACATAAGCAAGCATCTTGAAGCTGGAATGCTTATTTCAATGATGTGATCAAATCATTTAGATTCATCAAGAATGAGGAGCCCTATGTTTTTAAAAAGATCAGTAGGATCGCTGTTGTATTTCTCATACTGTACGTGGATGACATCCTCCTTATTGAAAATGATATTTTCATATTGACCATAGTAAAAATGTGGTTGTCTAAAGAATTCTTCATGAAAGACCTAGGAGTGGAATCCTTTATTTTAGGAATTAAGATCTATATAGATAGACCAAATAGGATACTGGGTCTCTCACAGAAGATGTACATAGAGGAGGTGCTAAAGAGGTTTAGCATGGAAAACTCCAAGAGGGGATTGGTTCACTTCAGACATGACATTCATCTCTCCAAGATGTGTCCGAACACACCTGAGGAGATTGAACACACAAGCAAGATCCCTTATGCTTCAGTAATAGGAAGCCTCATGTATACCATGCTATGTACATAACCTGATATTGTCCATGCTGTGAGTATCACGAGCAGGTATCAGTCGAATCCAGGCAAAAAGCACTAGACTTCTATGAAATGTATCCTTAAGGACTTAAAAAGGACTAAGAATATATTTCTAGTCTTTGGTAATGGAGAACTCCAGGTTCAAGGGTATACAGACTTGAATTTTATGTCCCATATAGATGATCGAAAGTCGACATTTGGAAGTCTATTTTTTTGTAATGGTGGTGCTGTCAGCTGAAAAAGTTTTAAGCAGAAGGTGATAGAAGATTCCACCAATGAAGCAGAGTACATCGCTGCATCGAAAGCTATAAAGGAGGCATTCCAGTATAAGAAGTTTACCGTAGAGCTCAGAGTGATGCCATTAGATGCCATCTCTCTGTACTATGATAACAATGGTGCCATAGCCCTAGCTAAGGAGCCGAGGTCTCATAAAAAATCCAAGTGCATCAAGCGGCGATACTACCTCATTCGCGATTACCTCGAGAAGAAATACGTCGAGGTCAAGAGAGTCGACACTGCAGATAATGCGACTGACCCACTGACAAAGCCATTGAGCCAGTAGAAGATTGAAGCCCACCTTGAAAAGATGGGACTTAGATTTCTAGCCAATTGGCTTTAGGTCAAGTGAGAGTTTGTTAGAAGTGTGCCCTAGAAGCCAGATTGACTGTCACTTGTAATGCACTTCTAAGGGTAATTTTATAATTTTAAATATAAATTAATAAATAAATTATTTTTTTATCATAGTGTGTACTTAAAAGTGTCTGTGATACATTCTTTGAGTTAATGGTAATGATAATTCATATTTTTAAGAGTTGAAAATTTAAGACATGAATTTTCATAATTAACTTATAAACTGCTCCTGACCGTAGAATCATCACGAGAATGGTGATCGATTCGAAAGGCTGGTGTACGATCACTTTCTTAGGATAGACATGTCTTGAGCCTATGGTGTGGAGATATCGGAGCGAGAGTATAGATACTTGTTAGAGAATGAGGGCACTAAGTGTGACCACCTCGAGTAGTCATAAGAAAGTCTACCTTCTCGTCGATGATTGACTCGATGCTACAGTGGTGTGTATGGTTTTTTGATCTGAGGTGCATCGGTAGTTTACCTTGAGAGTGTTATAGTTTGACTATACCATAACTTGGCCTCCTAGCCATTCAGAATCTTGAGGTGTATGTTGGCTATATCATGTCCATTGTAGGAATTGGATTGCACCAATAAGGGAATCTATCTACCTCGGTAGATGAGAAGTAGCTCTATGATAATCATGAGATTGAGTCCTTAAGCCCATGACCATGGTAGAGTGAAGATGATAGAAAGATTTTCTATTAGGGTTTCACATTGGAGTCGAATTGAATGATTAATTCATACGATGAACATTGGGTTTGACGAGTTCACCTTAATCCTAATCCTGTCGGGGCTCAAGATAGAAGAACCTAATCACATAGGTAACTATACTAAGAGGTTTGCTTTTAGTTATAATAGATTACCACCATATATTGCTAGGTGTCACTAGCAGATTTTAGGAGCAATTAGAATAATTTTGATGATCAATCATTCTAATGGTATGAATCAGAAAAGTTCTGATCCATGAAAAGGTGTTTCGATGATGTCGATGATGGAGTTCGCGATATATCTCATTATCATATAGAATTGAACCTAACTGAATCACACAAATAAGAGTTTGGGTCTAGATGTCATCAATTAAGCTAACCCAATTCGATTGATTTGGATTAGATCCAATCAGGTTCAAGGTAATCATGCTAGCACACGATTGAGCCTGACTTTCTCCTTCTGAAATCATTCTGATTCGTTGCCACTAAGTCAAATTTGATTTGACTTATTTTTAGATTTTGAATGGCTTTATTTTCATCTTATTGGAATAAGTCTAGGTTATATTAATTATAGAAATTAAATCCATTCATAGTCAAATTGGACTAAGGTCAAAAGTTAACCTATTTGAGAGAATTGAGGGTTACCTGATCAGATACTTTTAAAAAAATTTATAAAAATTATTTTGATTTAATTTTTAGATATGTGATAGAGAATGAATTATATATTAGGTGTACCAAATTTCATAATTTTTTGAGATGTCTAGACTAAGTTATAATAGAGTTTGATTTAGATCAAACTCTTGAGGGAAGAGTCCTAGGCGTAGTGGACTCTTCCTTATCTACTCATGCTGCCACCTTCTAGATTGATTTTTGATGTTAAAATTAGATGGGATCTGAGGATTTTCATGGAGATCAGGTTTAGGAGTCCCAATGGTCAAAAAAATAAGGATTTTGGTCAAAGAGGGACTCTAACTTAGCACTATGCTTTTGTATAAGAACCCTTGCACCAAGGCTCTTCAAGAAAGAAATATTTTTCATACCCAAAGGCTACCATTCTAGATATCCCACACCCCCTCTATCCTCTCCCTCCCTCTCTTCTACATTCCTAAAAATTTAGGCATAAATATGAGAAGAAGATCCAATCAAATTTGTGAAAGATTCAGCATCTATGCGACGGTGTTTGTGAGACGAATACGCTGCCTTCAGAAATTTTTTGAAGGACATCCAGATCAGATTTAGATCTGATCTTTGGAGAAAAGATTTGCAAAGAGAAGATATCTAGATCCTTCCTAAGTGGATACTGATAGAGGCTAGGCACGTGCATGGATCCTTCTAGAACCTCAGGAAACATCAGGATCATCGTAGGGTAATCAGATTACCCAAACAAGGTATGAAATCAGATTACCCAGCTGGATTGACACACTTGTCACTTATCTCAAAGATGGCATTCTTCCTTAGGATCCAAAGAAAGCTCAAAAACTAAGAAATCAAGCTGCCTGATATGTTCTGTATGAAAATAAGTTGTATAAAAGATCATACTCTTTGCCATTACTGAAATGCCTCCGACCTACTAAAGTCGACTATGCTCTATGGGAAGTGAATGAAGGAATATGTGAAAGTAATTTGGGAGCTAGATCTTTATCTCACAAACTACTTCGGCAGGGCTACTATTGGCCAACCATGCATCAAGACTCTATAGAGTATGTCAGAAAGTATGACCGTTGTCAAAGAAATGCAAATACTCAAAGACAACCGGCCTCTGAGCTTACACCCCTGAGCACCCCATAGCCATTTGCATAATGGAGAATGGACATACTTGGGCTCTTTCCTATAGCATTTGGATCGTAGAAATTTCTCTTGATGGCGATCGATTATTTTACCAAATGGATCGAATTCGAACCTCTAGCTAAGATCACCAAAGCTAAAGTGTAGGACTTCATCTGAAAGTCAATAGTCTATAGATTTGGCCCACCTTAGACTCTTATAATCGATAATGGATGCCAGTTTGCGGGGACAAGATTTGTTGTGTTTTGCGAAGGCTTGAATATCTTTCATAATTTTACATCAGTGGGTTATCTACAGGCAAATGGAGAGGCCAAGGTGACCAACAGAACTTTGTTGCAAGGCATAAAGGCAAGGCTTGAAAGAACAAAGGAAACTTGGTAGACAAACTTTATCATGCACTCTAGACTTATCGAACTACCCAAAGGTTACCAACTGGGGAGACACTATTTACTCTATCTTTCAGAATAGAAACAGTCATCCTAATAGAGCTCAAACTTCCATCAGCACGGGTCGTGGTATTCAATGAACGAAAAACTTATAGGATCTTAGAGCCAACCCTAACTTGTTGGAAGAAAAATGAGAAAAGGTCCAAGTTTGGATGGTGGCCTATAATCAGAAGGTAGCGTGCTACTATAATTCCAGAGTTAGGAGCAAAGCATTCAAAATAGGGGACTTGGTACTTCGACGAGTAGCTATCTCACAACCTCAAAATCAAGAAAAGCTTGTCCCAAATTAGAAAGACCCTTACGAGATCAAGGAGGTCATCCAGCCTGGATCTTATCACCTGAAAGAACTTAGAGGAGCTGAACTTCCACAACCATGAAACTCGAAAAACTTATGGATGTACCATTAATAACTTCATTTTAATAAAATTTTCTTATTTTAATATCTTCACCTCTAAAATAAGGACGTGATGATAGGGGATTGCCTCCCGAGCTTAATCGATAAACAAAACTAATCGTGTTAGGAATAGGAGGAGAACCTCGTCCTGATATGGATGAAGATCTCTGATTATTTCAGACAGGAGGAGGGAAGAGGCCCTTTCAATGGCTCTTTTATTTTTCCATGACTTTATTAGGGATAGAAGGAGGATCTCGCTCTAATAAAGATAAAAGTCAACCATATCAGGAACAAAAGGAGAACCTCATCCTGACATAGATGAAGACCTTCAGTTGTTTAAGATAGAAGGAGGGGAGATGCCCTTTCAATGGTCCTTTTATGTCCTAATGATTTTGTTAGGCATAGAAGGAGGATCTCGTCCTAATAAAGGCAACAGCCAACCATGTCAGGAACTGGAAGAGAACCTCATCCTGACATGGATGAAGACCTCTGGTTGTTTAAGACAGGAGGAGGGAAGAGGCCCTTTCAATGATCCTTTTATACTCCAATGACTTTATTAAGAACAGGAGGAGGACCTCGCCCTAACAAAGGTAAAAGCCAACTATGTTAAGAATAGGAGGAGAACCTCGTCTTGACACAGATGAAGATCTTCGGTTGTTTAAGATAGGATGAGGGGAGAGGCCCTTTCAATGGCGCTTTTATGTCCTAATGACTTTATTAGGGACAGGAGGAGGACCTCGCCCTAATAAAGGCAAAAGCCAACCATGTCAAGAATAGGAAGAGAACCTCGTCCTGACATGAATAAAGACCTTCAATTGTTTAAGACAGAAGAAGAAGAGAGGCCCTTTCAATGGCCCTTTTGTGCCCCAATGATTTTGTTAGGGATAGAAGGAGGACCTCATCCTAATAAAGGTAAAAGTCAACTATGCCAGGACTAGAAGAAGAACCTCATCCTAACACAGATGAAGACTTCCTAATAAGGATTAAAGCCAATTATGCCAGAAATAGGAGGAAGTTCTCATTTTGATGTGAATGAAGACCCTTATGAAGGGTACGAAAACTCCTAGCTTCTAAGCAGTAAGAAAAGCTAATTCCTAAAGTTTGGAGGATCTTTGTTTACGAACAAGAGGGATACACCAACTAAGTATCGAATAGAGGTCATCATTCTAGAGCAACATCGACATCAAACGCATGGTAGAAATCACGAGAACCACAAGTACTGAATCTGAGTGAAATGTAAGAAGAGCAATAAATAGAAGCACAATTTCATTGAACCAAAGTTTGATACAAAGGTCTCTAAGACCAATTACATTCAAAAAAAATATATATATATATAATAGAAGAAAGAGGAAAAGAAAAATAGGAGAGAAAGTCCTATCAGGGTTGAACTTTGAACTGCTAGCTCTAGACATCACAAGGGAGAGTTTCAGACCTTCAACTTCCTCCTCGAGCCTCTATCAAGCTGTCAAACTCTTCCTCAGCATCCTCTCCCATCCATGTGACTCCTCCTCCATCTCCCTCAACCACTTTCTTAGAACTACAGACTCAGCTTTAGCGTCCTTCATAATGTCATTTTGGTATGCCATTTGAATCTTCAATTCAAACAGCTTAGTTTTTTTATCTTTCTCATATGCGGTGGACAGACTCTCTAAAGTGCCTCTCAAAGAGATAATCTCTTGTGAATCTCTAGTCAAGCCAGCTTGAGCTCTATCTAATAATTGCTGCCGAAGTCGGGCAACCTCACCATCAGCCTTTCAGAGTTTATGTTGAAGGTCGACAACTTGACCACTCCAACCTTGCCTATAATCATTATATGAGTCTTTGGCTACTTGTAACTAGCCCTATAATTTGGAGAACCTTTTCGATCAATCCCAGCCATACTCAATTTGATTGGTGGACCATGCCGAAGTTTCTTCGAGTATTCAGATCTTTTCTTGTGCGGCCTTCAGCTCGATTTCCAGAAAGCTTGCCTTGGCGATCAAATTCCAAGCTTTCTCTCTACTGAGCTTCTTCACCCATTCTAGTTCTTCAGTCAAATGGCACTTGTTATTGATATAATCTATGAAATCCTTTTTGTGCACTTGGCATAAGCGAGTAACCTCGATCGTCAACTCTGAACAACTTTTTCTTGATTTTTGAAGCTCATCTTTCATCTTTTTCAACTTCTTCTTTAAATGATGAACTTCTTTTTCCAAATTTCTAACTATGAACCTTAGTGGAACACCTTGAGGTAGTGGCTTGGCCTCGATTGGAGACAATGGGTCAGGACTACGATCACTAGAAGGATTCTGAATGATATATACCACAACACAAGTATAAAAAAAAGAAATATATTCTCATTGCTCAAAATAGTTTGTGTACATTGGAAGGAAAAGAAGAAAAGTACAATCATCAAAAGTTCTCAACCTCAGGTGGCACGACAGTAGATGAAGTCGATGCATTTTTCATGACCTCAGGTTCGGGACCAGATTCGGGGGCCGTGGCTGTAGGTCCAAGAACCTCAGGGGCAGGTTCGACAGCAAGAGAGGCAGCACCGACATTGGAGGGACTCGCTTCTTCATCAAGCATGTCTATTAGAAGGTTGAGGTCCACATCAAAAAGCTTTTTTGTGACCCTCCTCATGCAGAAAGGCCTCCCTGGCGAAGATAATCTTGATGTCCTCCATAGCCTTGGAGGACTTGAAGGCTTCAACAGCCCACACTCGCTCAGCACTAACCTCCTCTTCAATCTTCTTCTTCTTCTCTTTTGCAAGAGTCAAAGCAGCCTTCAGCCCTGCTGCTGCTTCTTTTTCTTTCCACTGCGTCTCCTGAAGGCGCTCAATTTCTATAGACTAAATCTTCAAAGCCACCTTCAAACAATCAATCTCAGCCTAAACCTTCTCGATCTCCACCCGAGCCTCCTGGAAAGATCTGGAAGTCTTGGCCTGATAGAGATTTGCCATCTTTGAGTGAGCGAAGAAAGAATGCCCCAACTATAGATCAGAGACCAGGTCAGAACTTCAGAGGCATATTCGATATTTAATCAAGATCAAGGAAAACTGATTACCTCGAGATAAGCAGCGAAGGATTCATTGAACCTCTTTGCATTCTTCATTTGAATTATCTTATCGATGATGTGCTGGAGGATCCTACCCTCCATCAAAGAGTGGATGACCTTCTGATCATCCAAGGAATCCTATCCCTAACTGGAGCTCTCGCCACTAAAGCACCCGACCTTCCTCCTGACCTTCTTGGCAATAGCATTTTTTTCCTTCTTCTTCCTCTTTTCCATAACTTTCTCTTGCTCAGCAGGCCCGGGGGAAGCAACTTCATCGGGCATGGTTGGGTTTGGCACTGCCATGATGGTTTCTGGAGTAGGCACAGCCTGGATCATCATGGCCTAGCTTGGCTTTTCAATGTAAGCCTTCTTCGATAATTCTCTAGCAGAACTATCCTTTCTCTTGAGGGACTTAATCTCTTTGGACAAGTAGTTTCATTCTTTCGGAGTCATCTTTGCGATAGAAATAGTTAAAGTTAGAAGAAAGAATAAGGCATGACTGACTAATTATAGGGCACTACCTACCGGATCTAGAGGACTAAGACCGAGGTTAAATAAAGTCTAATTGTCTAGGAGTCCAAAAATTAGAGGAGCTCGATAGTTCTTCAGCTTATCAGTTGAGTCCCAATCTTCTTTCTCTAGCCCAGGGGCACGGCGGACTGAGTCTCTCATATTCTTCCAAGAAGAAAGTCCTAACTCTAAGGAGGGGCACGGAATAAAGAAAATTTTTTCCTTTCAATTATGGATGGAAGAAGGAGTGCTCTTAAGCAGTCCCTTCTTACCGAACTGGAGAGACACATTCCACCAATCTTTGGCAGTGGGATGATGTTTAAAAGTGAATAAGTTGCAAAATAGAGAAATGGTAGGTTGGACGTCGGCCATGATACATAAGAAAAGAAATCATATAAAATCTAAACAAGTTTGGCACCATAGAAGTGAAGGAGATATTCAAGAATCTAAAAAGGACGACCATGAAAGGAGGAATTGGTAACCTAAGTCCAGCTCGAAGGGCCTCGACATACAAGTAAATATAGTTTGGAGGAGGGGAGCAAGCTCAGTCACTGGGACCCTAGAGTTCGAGCTCATATTCGAAAGGGTCCTGAACTGGATTGTGATTAAGGAAAGGTCTTTATGCCAAAGTTTACAAGAGATGGTGTCAAGAATGAAGGAAGGTCAGTGTTAGGATAGATCCATAACTGCGGAACATGGATCACCCATCCAAGATCACCTATAGAAGATATGGCACCATCTGTTACTATGGAAAGATAGAAGAAGACAAACAAACACAACCATATACATGGTTCGGCCCAAGTGCCTACATCCACGGGACATGCAATGCTTCACTACCGAGAAAGAATAATAGAGAAGATACAATCTTAACTCTCTAACCCTCTCTCAGGATCCAGAAGCACTCACCCATACAATGCTCTTAAAGTAATCCCAAAAAGATCCATAGAAGCTACAAGATGCTCTGCCCTCACAGTCTTCTCGCCGGATGCTATGCACCTATTGCTTCTCTCTTATATAGGCTGCACGTACTCAACGCTCTACCAAGCTCCTCTCGATGGCTGCCTAAGCCTCTCTATGTGCCTCTCATGCCACATACATCATTTCTTCTGCTTCATAGCATCTTAGCCCTTTAAATAGGATGAGAATCCTCTTCTCAACAGTTCACAGGAGTCCTAACAGGGCTTATTCTTCTAATATGAGTTGAACATGTTCTTGATGGAGTCTTGAAATATTTTTTGACCTTTAGATCATGACTGCAACTATCCATGGCCGTTGGATCCTATGGTCCACATGCAACACCCATAGACCCCTTGGATTAATCATAATTCAAGTCCAAATAGAAAAAACCCCGTCATGTTCTACTCGCCTTCGTCAAGCTGGCTCGTTCAGGGGTCGAGCTAGCTCGACTGCATCTCATCCTGACTTCTACTGTCTATTTGTCTGAGAGAGCCAGCTCGACTATGGTTCGAGCTGGCTATATCTCAATCCAAGCTGACTCGACCGTATATTAGACTCGGCCCGACTGTTGTGCTGAAAACTGATTCTCTTCTTACTATGGGTCAAATTTGAGGCATTAAATCCTAACAATCTCCACCTTGACTCGACATTCAGCCTCCACCTGACTTTGAGAGCTTGTGATCCATCTCGCCTCCATGCCTTGGGGCGTGCCTGTTGATTGTGGATGGGCAAACATGGGAGTCATGCCAGGCCACTCAATCCTACCTCTGTCATGGGCTGTGTCCACTTTAACCAAAGATCTGCTCAGAAAAATCTCTTACGGTAATAGAAACTTCACTCTATGACATCGCCTCTCGTCCTTCCGAGTCTCTCATTTCATGCCCAATCCATCTCCACCTGGAGCTCCACCTCACACTAGGCTTCTTCGGGCTCCTGAAGCTCCACCTCGCACTGGACTTTCTACCAGATAGTAATGTCCTCTTATCTTCTTCTTCTCCTCCAATATCATCCCATCACCATGCATGACCTTCAGGATTCCATCACCAGCTATCAACCTATAGCCATTTGAATCCAATCTACTTAGTAAGATAAGATTCCATCTAAAATTGGGTATTTATCGGACCTCCTCCAATCTTCTTACTGCACCATCATGTGTCTTCCAACTGATCATTCTGATACCTCTGATCGCACAGCTCGATCCATTCGGTAAATAAATAATGCCATCATTGCTTTTCAGGGAGTCAAATTGCTTCTTTCTGCAATAAACACGATATGTGCATATAGAATCTAAAATTCATTACTGGGAAGAATTAGATATCTCATCAGATATCTCCAGAACATCATGCTCTGATTCGCTACTGACTGTCGCTGTAGTAGCCCTCATTCGATCCTTGAGTTATGGACAATCCTTAATTCGATGCCCCAACTCGTCGCACCTGTAGCATCTGATCTTGCTAGAATTCCTCATCTTGGACCTGGATCATCCTCCTCATAATTCTCTATCACTCCATCTACTGCCTTCTGCTCCTTCAAAAACTACCAAAGCTGAGCTATCACCATCTAAGCTCGAAGCTAGGTTCTCCCTCTTAAGAATTTCATTCTAGAATATCACTGTAGTGACCTCATCCAACTTGATAGTGCTCTTTCCTACTAGAAGAGCAATCACCAAGGACTCATAAGAAGGGGGGAGCGATGCTAACAAGACCAATACCCTGATTTTCTCCTCAACTTTTTTACTAATGCTGATGAGGTTGGTGAGGATCTTCTAAAAGTTGGATAGATGCTCCCGCATGCTCTGGCCTTTGTCCATCCATAGCTGGTAGAACTGCCTCTAAAGAAATAGCATGTTAGTGAGCGACTTCGCCATGTACAACTTCTCGAGCTTCAACCATAGCACCATCGGAAAAGTTTTGCCAAGTACATGAATCACCACATTATCCGCTAGGTACAAGCAAATTTTGCACACCGCCTACATCTGGATCTACTTCCAATCATTCACCTCTATAGTGGCTAGCATCTCATCATACAAGAGAGCGTCGATCAACCTTGATTGTACTTATCTTCTCCATATTCTTCAATCTCTATCTACTACTATAATCTATGCTCTAGTACTATCTAGCTTTGATATCAATTGTTGAGATAGATCTGCAACTACGGAATATGGATCACCTATCCAAGATCACCTGTAGGAGATATGGCACCACCTCTTGCTATGAAAAGATAGAAGAAGACAAACGAACACAATCATATACATGGTTCGGCCCAAGTGCCTACATCTATGGGACATGTAATGCTTCACTACCAAGAAAGAATAACAGAGGAGATATAATCTCAACTCTCTAACTATTTCTCAGGATCCAGAAGCACTCATCCATACAATGCTCTCAAAGTAATCCCAAGAAGACCCATAGAAGCTACAAGATGCTCTACCTTCATAGCCTCCTCGCTGGATGCTATGCACTTGTTGCTTCTTTCTCGTGGGTTGCACGTACTCGATGCTCTGCCAAGCTCCTCTCGATGGCTATTTGAGCCTCTCTACATGCCTCTCATGCCACACGTGCCACCTCTTCTACTCCACAACACCTCAACCCTTTAAATTGGATGAAAATTCTATTCTCAGTAGCTCACAAGAGTCCTAATAGGGGTCATTCTCCTAATATGAGTCGAACATGTTCTTGATGGAGTCTTGAAATATTTTTTGACCTTCAGATCATGACCGCAACCTTCCATGGATGTTGGATCCTATGGTCCATGTGCAACTCTCATAGATCCCTTAGATTAATCATAATTCGAGTCCAAACAGAAAAAACCACACCGTGTTCTATTCGCCTCCATCGAGCTGGCTCGATCAGGGGTTGAGCTAGCTTGACTGCATCTCATCCTGACTTCTATTATCTGTCTGCTTGAGAGAGTTGGCTTGACTGTGGTTCAAGCCAGCTTGATCTCAATTCGAGCCGACTCGACCGCATATCAGAGTCGACCTGACTATTGTGCTAAAAACTAATTCTTTTCTTACTGTGGATCAAATTTGAGGCATCAAATCCTAACAATCGAGATGCTTCTATAAATTTAGAGTCCTTATGGGATGGATCCATCGGGCCAGATGGGATGAACTCCCAAAATAGGTTGATCAGGATTCTTCAATAGATATATGGATCAAATAATGCTTTGAAAAAATCCTAAAAAATCAAGAAAAATAAGATGCAAGACTTCTTTGAAGAAATCAAATGGATGAAGATGCAAAAGGTGCAGGAATAATCAAAAAAAGGGTTTCGAAACTAACCTAAATTGATTGAAAAGAGGAGGGGGATGATGAGCATGATGAAAATCGAAGGAGAGGATGCCTGGAACTAGAGAAAATGGCAGGAGATGCTGAAACTCTTGAGCAGGAGGAAGATGAAAACCAGAGGAAGAGGGATAAGATCTCGATCGAAATGAGGCCCTGGAGGAAGATGATGAGCTTAAATATCCCAAAGAGCCCAAGGCAACCAAGGCAATTATGATTGCAGATCTTCTCCGACCGATCTTAGTTTGACATGTGTTCTGCTCACCATGGTAGAGGACTGACAGCTGATAGATTCTTAATTGCACTGTACCTTGGGCAAAGCTTTGATGAGGGTTTTGACAAATTATATTTTTGGGTCTTGTATTGAAGAAACTTCGATGCTAGTGCAGTAAATGCCAAAACTTTACATCCAACGAGCATAGAAAATTAGAAAAGGACTTCGGTAGTTGCCATTCTTTATACTTCCTTCTTTTGAACTTCAAACTTGGGAGTAGGGAGACTATTATTAGGGTTAAACTCGATCCTGCCAAAGTTCAACTTGGTACCTAGTCCTAAGGTAGTCCCATGATGGTCAATCTTCGACCTGCTAGCTGATCCTCTAGATTGCACAAGCAAATTCCAGAGCCCACAAAGCATTATAGCTCTCGCTTAGATAAGCTTGAATAGTAAAAATGATTATTTTTCACTTGATAGTAAAGCTTGAGTAGCAAAACCCAATCGGTCCAACTCTATTCGATGACAAGCTGTGAAGGTTGCCAAATTCCTCCATAAGTGGTTGGCTCCAGTTGAACTCTTTTCGAATGAGCTTAAATAGTGAAAGCGGTCATCTAAGAATCATAGATTCGTAGAACTTCCCCTAAATGAACTCCTGTGCCTTACTAAGAGTGGCAGATCTCAGCCCTGTTGAATCTAGAATCTTGAGTGCATGAGTCAGAATAGATGAAAGGACCTCATCTTCAAATTATTCATGCAGGCCATCTTGAAATCTCCAGTCGAACTTCCTCTCAGTCGCCAAACGAGGTCCTTCCAACCAAGTTCCTTCCAGTCACTCGAAGGGCCCCCTCCAGTCGAACTTCCTCTCGATCGCAAAATAGGCTCCTTTCGATCGAACTCCTTCTGGCACCTTGAAGGACCTTGTCATCTATGCAAATTCAGTTCTCGACTCAATAGGAATCAACCTACATGCAGACGATCTTAGAGAAGTCTGTACTACTCTAGAACTATCATGATTTGAAGCTCTTCACTCTTCACTGCTAATGTCTATTCCACCCAAACTTTGACTATTAAATCTCAATAGACCGGCATATCATGACAATGGACACCGCCCCTCATAACAAACTCCATATGGCTCCAAACGGTCCACTATCAGGTAGTTACTACTGTCACCATTAGTTTGTTACGAGCTTCGCCTATATAAGGAATCCTCCAGATATATTTTCTCTCTAAGCTCAAAATTCTACTTTAATTTTTTAAGTACTCTATTTTTATTAATCAGAAGAGCTGACTTGATCGTCGGAGGGTCCTACCAGAGCCATCCCCCACTCCAATCAGGATGTGTCTTGTAGGTCACCGACGGTTGACTCATCCTCTCCAGCACCATCCAGTTTTAAACATCACCAGATTCTACAACTATAATTGTATTAAGAGATTAATGTTAGATTATTGTGGCCCTATGAAGCCAGAATTGCTGACACTTGTAATACACTCTAGGGGCAAAATTGTAATTTGACTATACATTAATGAAATGGGGTTATTTTCTTACTCACACATGTGTATCATTAGTGTCTGTGAGAATACATCCTTTGAGTTATGTAAATGATAATTCATTTTTCAAGAGTTGGAAAACTTAAGACATGAATAATCATTATTAACTCCATAACAGCTCCCGACCAAGGAATCTCATGCACGAGGATGGTGATTAATCCGGAAGGTTTGGTGTACGATCGCTTTTCTTTAGTAGATGAAGTCTTGAGTCTAGACGGTTGTGGAACATCGGAGCGACAGTACAGGTCGTCTAGAGAACAAGGCACTTGAGCGGTGACCCACCTCGAGGTAAGTCATTAGAGTCTACCTTCTCGTCAATGACTGACTCATGCTGCAGGTGTGTGTCTGTTCTTTTGACCTGAGATGGCATCGACGTTCACCTTCTGAGGTGTTTATAGTTTGACTACACCATTACTGGTCTCCTAGCAATATGGAACCCTGAGGTGTAATGTTTGGCTAATAGTATGTTCATTGTAGTGAATAGTTGCAATCAAGATGGAATCTATCTACCTCGGGTAGAGAGTAGCCCTAATGATGATCATGAGAATCAGTCCAAAAATCCAATGGCCATGGTTACAGAGTAAATACATAGAAAGTGTTTCTATTTAATTTACACATTGACATCGAATCAATGAATTCAATCATATGACAGAGACTCAGGGTTTGACCGAGTTTCGAACCTTAACCCTAATCTAATCGGGCGCTCAAGATAGAAGAACTGAATCAACACAGGTAGCTGCACCCAAGAGGTTTGGCCATTCAGCTCTGGATGGGTTTGCCACAATATACTGCTCAGTGTCACTAGTGGATTTTGGGGAGCAATCTAGAGATGATTTAGATTGAATCGATCATTCTAGAGTATTCGACTCAGAAGAAGTTCTCGATCCATTGATAAAGGAGTTTTCGATGATGTCTATGGATAGAGATCATGAACATAATCCCATTCCATACAGAACTGAACCTAATGGGTCACACAATAAGGGTTTGAATCTGGGTGAGTCATCAATTGAACGATCTAAGTTCAATTGATCCTGATGAAGATTAATTGGGTTCAAGAAATCGTGCGCACTCGGATTGAACCTAGACGTTCTTCTTTACTATCATAATAAGTTTGTCCTGACTGAGCCAAAAGGAGTTTGTTCTCATCAGAAGCATTCATATGGTTCTGACTGGAGGTATCCAAGTCAGTATAGGTTGTCTATTTGTAAGACATTACTGCCATTTTTGGGTCCACCTGCCATTTCTATTCTTATGGACTTGGTCAAAAGTCTACACTTTGACTGTCAAAGACCATTGACCATGTGACCCTTTTGACTATTTGAACCACATGTCATGCAACCTTTGAGAGCTGGTGGGGGCTGTCCACGCTGCCAGAACTGGCAAGGAGAAAGTGGCGCACGGCCCAAGGGTGGCGTGAGCCCCAAGTACATGCGCCTAGGAGTCCTTGTTGGACAGGACCCACCTCCTTTGGATTCCCAATCAGAGTCTACTAGAGAACCAGTTATTGGTCTGCTTAGGCGCCCTCCTAGGAGGATCCAGGGGTCTCTATTCCAACCAATCAGATTTAGATCTGATTTCACAAAGGGTTTGATTGGGTTTGAGAGGAAGAGGAGTTGGATCATAAGAAAGGTCTATAAATAAGACCCTGCGCCCAACCCTTAATAAAATGCAATTCAATGTAGAAACCCGTGGCCCCAGGCTGCTCTCCCCTCTTCTCGCATGCCATAGTCCGTGTCTCCCTTGCTTACTCCACGTCCAAAAGAGTTGGATTTAAGGTGTGTGTCGATTCAAGTATCATAGGAAAGGACGATCAAAAGCAGAATGTACGCGCGCGCAAAAGGAACGACTGCAAGATCTTCAAAGAGTTTTCAAGATCCTCGCAGATCCAGATCCAGATCTGATTTTTGGATGCATGATAGGAGAAGAAGAGGAATCTCGCAGATTCAAGCCGAGTGGATAACCGGTAGATGCCAGGCGCTTGC
>QRFJ01005152.1:0-52989 GCA_006176705.1 Cocos nucifera
ATACAAAAGACATGCACACTGCATCAATATCATATATCAAAAGGTCAAACACCATAATAATGGAGTAGCGATGCTCTAACCATATTGGTTGAGATTTTGGCAATATAGTGGCAGTAAATAAATGGTTGAACGTATATTGAGAGTGAAAGAAGTACTTTATTTGGACGGTATGAATTAAGTAATGAGGTTTTGTCTTGGTTGACTATGCATGCCAATATATTATGCAAGAATCACAGATAAGGACAGTTGACAAGAGGATATGGAGCAGAATGTATGATTTAAAATTCACATTCTCATCCTTAATTTTTGGCATTGCTGCATTCTACAAGCCTCACCTAAATCAGGGGAAAATAAGTATTTGCTGTTTATCTAGAAATTTAAGTAAGACATCACTCTCTCTTAATATGAGCTGTTCAGCAAGACAATTAAAAGTAGAACCTTCCTTAGCATTATCTTTTTAATTTCCTTGAAGTGTAACTTGGTTGAAAATTATCATCACCAGCATTGCCATACCTCATTGGGCTTTTACTGGCTTCCAAGGTTGTTGCCTCAGTGCTTTCAGGAACACAGCCAAACACACGAAATAGATTACTGCAGTTGCAGAAACAGTTATAGCATTGTCAGTACAGAGGTTAAAACATGCAAACTGAAGTTTTGTTGGGGTCAATAATAAGGTAAACAGTAGAAAAGCTGGAAAGCATACTTATAAGAACCAGTTGCTACCCGCAGTCCATCTCCACTCAAACAGCATTCAAATTTGTCAAAAATCGAATCATTCTCGTATAAGTCACACAGCTGCAACAACTTAGAACTATCATGGTCAGTCTCTGTCCAAAGCATATTATCAAAGAACCAATGTGGCATTAAGATAAATCAAAATATCTAAACGAGACACAATTCAC
The DNA here is from genome assembly GCA_006176705.1 of Cocos nucifera. Taxonomy (NCBI): domain Eukaryota; kingdom Viridiplantae; phylum Streptophyta; class Magnoliopsida; order Arecales; family Arecaceae; genus Cocos; species Cocos nucifera. The sequence continues at coordinate 903 of QRFJ01005152.1, forward strand.
CTTTGGTCTTAAATATTCATGGATCTGGAAAGTTGCGACGGGACCTGAATCCATGTTTTATCGCGAGACTGGCTCAGAGTATTCCCACCCGAGAGAGAACACTCACAACTGAACGATGCGAGAGAGATGAGCAAACATCACACAAGAGGACCTACTGAGGCACATAGTGAGAAGCAGTTAGAAGCTTCTGTCACAAAACCTACTCTCCCATCATGTGGAGTACAATTGCAAGGCATACATGTACGTAATCATGTTAACATCAAACAAGCCTATATGTGAGTAGCACGTCTCGAGAAATATGCAATATCGAGATGGGTACATAAAGGGGATCGAAGCTGTGGCCGAAATCCTTATGACCCAGCATTCCTATGCACCCCTCCGATGTGGCCTATGATTACCATCCCTCAAAGTCAGGAGGAGGCGTGATAAATAGACAGTCATCATCGTCGTATCCTTCATAATAGGGCTCGGTAACTCACTGAGAACGCAACATTGAGGATGTCGGCCCAGTCCAAGGCCCATTTCTGCATAGCTTTCAGGAAAAATCACCTAGGCTTTATGTTGAGAGTCAATAATACTTTAAAATTAGATCAATAATACAGTAAAATAAAATTAATAAATTTTACACATGATAATACCCCAAATGAGTCAAGATAGTCTATACAAAATGAGGCACGTTTTTCACGTTCCACATCATCATTTACGCATAAGGGAGTATTGTGCTCGCTCCTACTATTTTACATAAGGCTCGAGAGGTGTCTCGGTAGGGAAATGAAGTCAAAAAAACATAACCCTCAATAATCCGCCACCCAGATTAAATGCCTTCACACATATAAGAGTAGCACCAATATGAGTACACTAAGTCCTAACATATAACTCCACCAACATTCAACTATACCTACAAGAATTAGTTCTCTTATCAGTTCTATGGTAAAGAATTTGGGTATTGATCCTCTCTCCCATCTGTCGGCATAACAATGTGTGCCGATTGAGTCTACTCAATTGCCTTGCAGACCTACTGGATGTCTGATTCTACTCCAAAGTACCTTTTCTATGCTCATCTTACCAGAGCTCACTACCTCCTTCTGAGCCTTTCCTCATCCTATTCCTCCTCCACCTCTAACTAATTCCTTAGCGGGCGTGCTCCTCTTCTCACACCATACCTCCACCTCTTATAGTACCCGTACCACGTGATTTATACCAACGATTCTCTTATCTGCCAGTCATCATCGGATACTGATCTACCACTCACTACAACAAATCAGATGTTGGATGGTAGACTGTCTTAGGCTACAAGAGCCCACCTTGGAGCTCTATAGCCACGCAGCCTCAATCCCCTGCCACCGTCCTAATAAAATCCTCGACCACCCCCTTTCCTCCGCTCCACTACTCCTATTAGCTGCCTCAAGCCAGCTCCGAATACATTAATTGGAGCAGTTTTTCTGAGATTAAATACGTTCACCCCTCCACCTCTTCCTCTCCCCCTCGCACCAGTACATGACTGCTAACGCCCAATATGAGCGATTCCATGCTAATTTGAGCTACTTATAGTACCTTTGGTCACCCATCTAAAATATCAATGTATCCCTCACAACAATCCTAATAACTATACACTGACAATCATTTTCTGGGAGAACTTATCGACATTAATATCTCGTAGATGTTGCTCTGAGACTTATCTTCATGTAACAGAGACGGCCAATAGAGCAATGGCTCACCTAAAATTATCTCCTCCACACGGCGCCTCCGAGCGAGACTCAAGACATAATGCCGAGAGGAGATCCTCAGCGGAAAGAACATACACCCAAGATCCCTCACCGAAGATACTGATAATTAAGAGACTTTCGTCAGAACATTGCACACTCAGACTTTGTAAGTAATTTAACTCCAGTTTTTTATCACAAATATTCAAGAAGTACTTTCTAGAGGCTTTACTAATTATAAGATAAAGCACCACTAAAGAGTAAATCTCTACAATATACTATTAGTCAGCGATGTTGGTCACGCATATCAGTATCAGGGTCATAGAGAAAAAGGTCCAGTAATATACTTACTCTACATACTATCCTCTAAAACTCTGAGTATAAGCTTACGAGGAAGATGCTCCGCCTTCCAGCACCTGTCAATACTCGAAAGATACGGATCACAAGAGAGTGCCTTTCAAAATCATCCCTTGTCTAACTTGTCCATTGACATCAGTAGTGCGCTCGGATACTAGCAGATGTGGCTAATTGGAGTAGGGTTACATTATGAGTGAACCTCTCTATTCAATACAGCTAACATCAATCATATCATCATCGATAGAATAAATCTAGGGCTAATGAGAGAAGAAGCTAAATGTATAGTGATGATCAAGTATCGTAACCAATAGATAAATAATTAACAAAATCTTGCGATTATATGTTTTAGAATAATCTTGCGATTACTATCGTATTCAGATGGTTCGAACCAAACTCATTGTTAGATCAATGAGCTCCAGGCGGTAAGTAGGACAGACAAGAATCTCAATTCAATATATAGAAATGTACACAGCAATCGATCATTAGGATAAAGATGACATATAATATTCACATATCAAGAAGTCAAGATAATAAATTTCAATACAGACTTAATGTTAGAATAGATATGAGAAATCAATCAAACATCTAATTGCATGAGCCCAATTTCGGATCTCTATATCTAAAAATGGATGTCTATCAATAAATACATAACTATCTAAACAAAAGCCATAAACCATATCAGAAAAAAAATTACCACTCTAGCGTATGACAAATAGACTTGTTTAGATTGTTATCACTTCGCCAATAATAACTCAATCTATAAAAGTAATAATTGCATTAATCCTCCACATAAGCGCATACAATGAGAACATAAAAAAAAAAATGAAAGAGTAACTAAACCAACGATACATTCAATATGAATAATTGTGATTATCAATAGATTACTCAACTTTCCACATCAGAAAGTAGATTTAGAGCGAGAGCGAGAGAGAGAGAGAGAGGAATCGCACTTCATATCTTAACTATTCAAATAGAAGTTATCAAAAGCATACTAATCTAGAGGATTAACTTGAGACTCTATAATCACGATAAGAGACTGCCTGAGACAAAGATGCATAAACATGGACTAGCACTAATGAGATATATTACACATATCCATGAACTTAAAAGGCCTGAGAGGCATCACACTAAATGCTAGAGCCAGAGTTCGCGCCTCTAGCACACTCTATAATCATTAATGGGCCTGGTATGGCGGAACCGCGCGTTTTAGAACTATGACACTGATAATTAGATGCAATCCAAGCTTGACCATGAACAAACGAGACCATTATACACGAAGAGGCATTGCGACTGCAACTCAACGCACATAGTTATTCAAACCACGTGCATGAATCTAACTGAGATAACGAGAGAGCTATTCTATAATAGCCATCTTCCTCAGAGAGCCCTACGATTACATAGACCAGTTAAAAGCAAAAAGATAACACTTCGCGAGCGAGACACTGTAATGACCACAACAGACCGATATATACCAATTCATATATAAAAAAATTTGACAATAAAGCACTTACATTTACGATTGAAGATAAAGACAACACACTCTCCATTCACACTAAGGACGTGAATCTAGCCTAAATAACACTAAGTTATGGTAATACCGCAGAGAGTAAAGAGCTGCGTTTCACGAGATATAGGATATAAACAAATGATCTATAACTATCATATTGTAACACGATGATATATATCAGATCAGAGAGAGACGATGAAAGACAAAATTCGCTGTCAGTCTAGAACAACCACGTCAACACCAATTAAACATGGACGAAATTAATATTAACCACTCCCTGAGCCATCCCACCATCAAACCATCATATCGACGGAGCAGCTACAGCAAAAAACGTATCGTCTCAAGACACTTCTCACACTAGATAACATAGACGTCACACTACATCCTTTCGACACTTTCTATCTTACTTTCACATTTGATATTTTATCCCTAAGGAGCCAAACCAACATCCGTAACCCACATCTTCTAGTGTCGGTGACTATCTCTGCTAAGAGACGCGAAAAATCTTTTATGGTATATCCTACCTCTCATTAAGACCTCATAGGAAGCACGTGGAGAGCAGTCTAAGCGACAGGTCATCCTTCAACTATATGTATTTCTTTTATTATCCACAAAACCACAACTCCAGGACCGCGCTGACCTTACAGAGAAAATCATTATGCATACTAGGAGAGAGCAACAAACAATCATCCCACTATGTGAAGCTACGTATCACTATCATATGCATTAACCATCTATGATAAGTCCGAAAATCACTTTCTAATGCTGGTTCGGCAACCTACTTTCCACTTACTTCTGAGCGCAATTCTCATAGTACATGAGTAGCACCGAGATACGTTCCTTTCCGAGAGTACTCTCTTCTTCCTTCCAGAAGTTTGGAAGAATACCTTACATCGTGGGACAGACTTATATCTCACATTACATAGGACATCTCGTACACGCTTATACAGTTCGAATAATCGCTATAAGTAGCCAAAATTCTTTTCAAGAGGACCTCCTCCATCATACGTCATGATGGCATAGGAAATTGCCTACATACCATGCTCTCTAAAGCTATCATTTTGGAATCGTCATTACATATCAATTCACCTTAATTTTGTAGCCAATCGCCGACTACACTTATTAAGGATATCTCATTTTCAGCCACGCGGGATAGGAATATTCTTCTGAAACACTAAACATTATACTCTGATAACACCTCTATCTTGCTCGAATATATGAGTAAAGATGTTCTCATATAATGAAAGGCTCTAGAAAATACCTTCTGCAACCATTATACTCCTTTTAACTCAAACAATTCTGATCTAGTTCCTTCTCAAGACAAAGCACCTTAAGCAATCTCAAAGATCATTATTGAGATATAGTTAGATCTATACTCTCCCATTAGATGAAGCGCCTAACTGAAAACGATATATCCTTCAAGACACTCAAACACTAAAACCTTGGAAAGATCCTGATATTATAATGTCCTACTTGAATCTGTCAAAGCAGTGCATCAACAATCTTCAAACACCTCTAAGCTGCCACATTGGGGCGCCGGAAGCGTGGAGGCGATGAATCTTATTCCATCTAGTAAAGAAAGTGGCACATTCAAACCAGAAATTTCCACAGCTATCTTGACGACAAACCACCTCTCTAAATGATCCGCATGCGAAATTATTCTCCGTTCCTATGGAAAATCTCTGCGGGCAGGGGTTGAAGCTTGCACCCATGCAGAAATCAAGTGGAGCAACTAACTCTTGGGCATGGATTACATTCTCAATCACAGTGTTTCTCTTGAACTTTAACTAGTATTTCATTACATATAGGTGTTCTATGGTAAGCTGGATTAAATCCTATAACATGAGAACTTGTATGAACATAGGTTTGTTGAAGGCAAGATTCGCGGACTTGGTATCGGCACCTGTGCGATTGCCGAGCGGCCCACTACCAAACAATTATGGCTGTCACTATCAGTCTGATGATACTCCTCTCTCCATAGCAAACCCCATGTGGCCTCGAGTGGCCCACTACCGGATGGTTATAGCCGTCACTATCAGTCTGATGATACCTCTCTCTCCATACCAAATCTCATGCAGTCTCGAGTGGCCCACTATCGAACAGTTATGGCTGTCACTATCAGTCTGCTACAGGCTTCGTCTATAAAAAGGAACCCTCAGATATGTTTTCTCTAAGCTCTCTTCTCCTTCCCAAAACTCTGTCGAACTCTTTTCTGAGCACTCTATTTCTGTTGGCCAGAAGAGTTGACTTGATCATCGAAGGATCCTACCAGAGCCACCACCACCAACTTCGGATGGGACTTTGCTTTGCAGGTCACCGATGGTGACCTCTTCCTCAGCTCCAGCTAGATCCGACGTCAATCAGATTTTACACCAATAGGATTGGCGCTGGAGGAAGGGTCCTCTATTTTTTAGATTTCCTTATTCTTAAAGGAGTGCTCGGTAGTAATCTCTCTTCTTCCTCTCTGGAGTTCTTTTCTTAAAAAAAAATGCCTCCTAGGAAAGCTTTAACCCGGCGATCAACGGCCTCTGTAGCCCGATCCCATCCTGATCTATCCGCTTCCACTTCAACTCCGGCAATCCAAGCTCCGCCTGCAGCCATGGTGGATGCAGATTAGTTCAACCTACTGGTCCAGCAGGTTCGTAATCTCACAGAGGTAGTGCAGGCCATACATCGGTAGGCCCCGAAGTCGATTTGATCGAAGTAGGCTTCTCCCGAGCCCCATAATTTGGTCTGAGAATGGCCAACCTGGGCTAGCCGATCGGTGACCTTCGAAAAGAGGAAGTCGAGGTTGGAGAACCCTTGCTCGGACCACAACTCAACCTAGGGGGAGCCTTGCACTTGTTCCATCAGAAAATACTGGAGATCAACGATCATGAAGATCTCCTAGATCAAAGGCTCTTAGAAATGAGCCGACGAATCGAAGAACTCCGTCATACTCCCTCCTCACACTATAATAATATTTGTACTGACCCTCCTTTTTCTTAGAGGATTATGCAAGAGCTCATTCTGCCGAACTTCAAGCTTCTCCAATTTGAAAGCTATGACAGGACCTCTGATTCGATCGATCACTTGGAGGCCTTTCGAGCCATGATGCTGTTCCATGGTGTACCACATGCCATCTTATGCCAAGCTTTCCCATCTACCTTAAAGGGAGTAGCAAAAAATTGGTACTCGATGTTGAAATTAGGTACGATCTTCTTCTTTGACCAGATGAGCCATCAGTTTGTGGCTTACTTCTTTAGCAGCCGATGTCCATGCCGAGGTTCAAATTTCTTGATGAATATCAAGCAAAAGGAGGAGGAATCTATCCAGGTTTATGTCACCTAATTTAACGCTACTGCATTAGAGGTCTGAAACTTGGACCAATCTATTGCAATGGCCGCACTCAAGGGTGGCCTTTAAAAGAATGATTTGCTATTCTTCCTGGAGAAGAAGTAGCCCAAAAAGTTTGCCGATCTGCTAGCTCGGACTGAAGGATATACCCGAGCGAAAGAAGCCTTCAAATTAAAAGATGAGGAAGCCATAAGAGAATGATAGGTGGATGAGTCTAGTAAACCCACAGCTGATGGAGGACCGAATGGAGTTTGATTGCGCTCACAGACTCCCCCCGAGTGCAAATGAGCCCGAACTCCCCCTCGAGCTCGTCGTCAAAGAAGCTCCGATAGAAGGGTGCTTAGAAGTTCTCTTTCTAGAAGGTTTCACAACTATGCCTCCTTCAATGCTCCAAAAATATAAGTGTTGATGGAGATCAAGGAGCAACTACAGAGGCTTGAAAGGATGCGCACTCAACCTGACAAGTGCAATCCTAGCAAATACTATCTCTACCATCATGACCATGATCACGATACTGAAGAATGCATTCAGCTCCAAGATGAGATCGAGGAGCTCATCAGGAAAGGTCGGTTGGGTCGATTCCTCAAACTCTGGCCTGATGTAAGGGAAGATCGGTCGAGAGCATTACCGCAGCTAGAACTATCGAGGAGGAAGGAACAACAAGGAGATCAGCCGCCTCTCGGCATCATCAACACTATTTTTAGGGGACTTTAATGAGAAGAGGCCAACGAATCTGAGGGGTCAGTGAAGAGATGGAGGACTGAAGAATCCATAACCTTCACTGAGGCAGATGCACGGAGAGTGCAGTTTCTGCACAATGATGCAGTTGTAATCTCTTTAAATATAGTGGACTATGATGTACGTCGTGTCCTAGTTGATAATAAAAGTTTGGCTAACGTCTTATTTTATGATGTTTTCTCCAAAATATCGATATCCAATAGTCAGCTAGGACCAATAAACTCTCCACTAATAGGCTTCGCTGGTGCTGCAGTACTAGTTGAAGGTATAATGACTCTAGCTGTGGCCGCAGGGCAATATTCAAAATAATCTAGAGTATAGGTGGATTTTCTGGTGGTAAAGGCTCCCTCCACTTATAATGCAATTCTTGGTTGACTTGATCTAAATGTACTTTAGGTGGTGGTGTCAACTTATTATTTGAAGATGAAGTTTTCGACAAGTTATGGGATTGGAGAGGTCAGGGAAGATCAAGCTCTGGCAAGGCACTGCTACTCAATTGCCCTATAAAAGGAAGAACGGTCCGACCCTTATCCCATTAATGGGCTAGATGTCTGTGATGACCTTGCCAAAGAATGAGGCAAGCCCATAGAAGATTTGGTGGCCATCCCTCTGAATGACGAAAATACGGAGCATATGGTGCAAATTGGCTCCAATTTGGAAGATGAAGTTCGGGAACAACTCATCGCCTTCTTACGGAGGAATGCTGACATCTTCGCCTGGGTTTCGATAGATATGCCTAGGATTGACACCGAGGTTATAGAACATCAGCTGGTCGTTGACCCCAAGCATTGACCAGTGAAAGAAAGAGTTCGAGGTTATGTGCCAAAAAGGTAGAAGGCAATAGCGAAAGAAGTTGATAAGCTTCTCAATGCCAGATTTATCCGAGAAGTCAGCTACCTGACTTGGGTCTCTAACGTGGTCTTGGTCAAGAAAGCCAATGGCAAGTGGAGGATGTGCATCGGCTTTAAGAAGTTTAACAAGGCCTATCCAAAAGATAGTGGTTCTTTGCCTAGAATCGACCAACTGGCGGATGCGACTTCATGCTATGAGCTCCTCACCTTCATGGATGCCTTCTCTGGATATAATCAAATTTGATTGGCACTGGAGGATGAGGAGAAGACTGCTTTTATTACTAACCATGGTCTTTACTGTTACAAGGTCATGCCCTTCGAGCTTAAAAATGTGGGTGCAACTTATCAGCGCTTGATTAATAAAATCTTTAAGGAGCAGATCAGCCGCAACATGGAGGTTTACATTGACGACATGCTGGTCAAAAGTCGAGAGATTGTTAATCTTGTCACCAACCTTAAAGAGGCTTTCGATGTGCTCAGAAAATACAAGATAAAGATGAACCTAACCAAGTACGCCTTTGGAGTAGCCTCAAAAAAATTTTTGGGATTCATGGTCTCGAGGTGAGGGATCGAGGCCAACCCAAAGAAACTTTGAGTTATCTAAGAGATGATCGCTCCAAAGTCCATCAAGAAAGTTCAATGCCTGACTGAGAAGGTGGCGTCTTTGAGTCATTTTATCTTAAGGTCAGTCGAACGCTGCATGCCCTTCTTCTAAATTCTTAGAAAATCGAAAGATTTTCATTGGACCCAGGAATGCCAAAAGACATTCGACGAGCTCAAGAACTACCTCGGCTCGCCCCCTACTAGCCAAACCCAAATCTGGAGAGGAGCTATTTCTCTACCTCGCGGTCTCTCCTACGGTGCTAATGGTAGTCCTAGTCAAGGAAGAGGCAAAAGTACAGTGACCAATCTACTACATAAGCTGGATCCTAAGGGACGTCAAAACCAAGTATTCAAAGCTAGAAAAATTAACTTATGCTCTTCTGATTTTAGCAAGAAGACTTTGACCTTACTTTCAAGGATATGCTATAACGCTCCTCACTAACCAGCCGATCAAAGCAATCCTTCATCAAATGGATGCTTTCAGAAGAATTACAAAATAGGCCATTGAATTAACAGAGTTTGACATCAACTACCGACCCTGACCAGCAATCAAGGCTCAGGCACTAGCCAACTTCATAGTTGAATCCACCATTCTAAATGAAGCCAAGCTTGAAGAGAGAGAGACCGACATCCCATGGTTGCAATCGAGCCTCCACAAAGAAAGTGTCAACCTCTTCGAAGGTTTTTGGATCCTGTACGTGGATGGTTCGTCCAACTCCACTGGAGCAAGTATGGAGTTAGTCTTAGTCAATTCCGAGGGAGTCATTGTTGAGTATGCGCTACGCTTCGAATTTTCTACAACTAATAATGGGACCGAATATGAAGCGTTGATCGTCAGATTAAAAATAGCAAGAGAGTTAAAAGTATATTAGCTTCAAGTCTATAGTGATTCTCAATTGGTGGTCGGTCAAGTTAGTGGTAGGTATGAAGCACGGAAGGAAACTATGATGAAATACCTCAAGAAAGTGAAGGATTTGACTCCAACCTTCGATAATTTTGGCATTCGATAGATTCCAAGGATAGAAAATACAAGAGCCGATCTCCTCTCTAAGTTGGCCACTTCAGCCCCAGCCGAACTGTCCAAAGAAGTATTTTTTGAAACTCTAAAATATCCAAGATCGAAGGAATCACAGTTCGTTATGCAGACGTAGCTCGAGCCGAGCTGGATCGACCCGTTAGTTTCCTATCTCAAAGAGGGAGTTCTTCCTTATGATCCGAAAGAAGCTCGAAAACTCAAGAATCAAGCCTCCCAGTTCGTTTTATATGAGGGCAAATTATATAAGAGATCATATTCGCTGCCACTACTGAGATGTCTCCGACCTTCAAAGGTTGACTTCGCATTATAGGAGGTGCACGAGGGAATTTATAAAAGTCATGTAGGAGCCAGATCCCTGTCACAAAAACTACTTCGATAAGGGTATTATTGGCCAACCTTGTACCACGATTCTATGGAGTATGTCAAGAAATGTAATCATTGTCAGAAAAATGCAAACATACAAAGACAGCCAGCCTCCGAGCTTACTCCATTGAGCACACCTTGGTCATTTGTGTAGTGAAAAATGGATATACTTATCCTTTTTTCAATGGCATCAGGACAAGGAAAGTTTTTTCTGGTCGTGATTGACTACTTCACCAAATGGGTCGAAGCTGAACCACTAGCAAAAATTAATGAAACTAAGGTACAAAACTTTATCTGAAAGTCAATCGTCTATCGGTTTGATCTACCCCAGACCCTCATAATAGATAATGGATGATAGTTCGCTGAGATGAGGTTCACTAAGTTCTACGAAGATCTAAACATCTTCCATCACTTCATGTCGGTAGCCATCCACAGACAAATAAGGAAGTTGAAGTGACCAATCGGATCCTGCTGTAAGGCATCAAGATAAGACTCGATAGGGCAAAGGAGGCCTGGGTGGATGAATTGTACCACATCCTCTGGGCGTATTGAACTACTCAAAGACTACCGATCGAGAAAAGATCATTTGCCTTGGCCTTTAGAATGGAGGCAGTCATCCCTATCGAGCTTAAGCTCCCATCAGCACGGGTCATGGCCTTCAATGAGCAGCATGGCTCACTGGACCTCAGAGTCAACTTTGACCTACTAGAAGAAAAAGGAGAGGAAGCCCGAGTTCGGATGGCGGCCTACAAACGAAGGGTGGCCTGATACTATAACTCTAGAGTCAGAGATAAAATGTTCAGAGTAAGGGACTTGGTACTTCGACAAGCTGCCATCTCTTATCCTCAGAGCCAGAGAAAGTTTGCCCCAAATTGAGAAGGCCCATATGAAGTAGAGGAGGTCATCCAGTCTGAAACTTATCGCCTGAAGGAGCTCGAAGGAATAACACTCCGACGACCTTGAAATTCAGAAAATCTGAGGATGTACTACCAATAATTCTTTTTAATAAAACTTCTTTATTTCAATATTATAGTTCTTTGGTGCAAAAACTATGTGATGATAAGAAAGAAGCAATCGAAAGTGGCCTTGTTAGGAATAGGAGGAGAACCTCATCTTAATATGAGCAAGTTGAAGACCTCTAATTATTTAAGACAGGAGGAGGGGAGAGGCCCATTTAACAGAATATCTGTGGCCCTACTGTCATGTTAGAAATAGAAGGAGAACCTTGTCCTAACATGAGCAAGTCGAAGACCTCCGATTATTTAAGATAGGAGGAGGAGAGAGACCCATTCAACGGTCCATCGGTGCCCCTATTGTCATGCTAGGAACAGGAGGAGAATCTCATCCTAATATGAGCAAGTCAAAGGCCTCATTCATTTTAGACGAGATGAGGAGAGAGGCTCTGACAACGATCCTTATGTGCCCCTACAACCCGTTAGGAATAGGAGGAGAACCTCATCCTAATGTGAGCAAAGTCGAAGGCCTCATTCATTTTAGATGAGATGAGAGGAGAGGCCTTAACAACGACCCTTATGTGCTCCTACAGCCTGTTAGGAATAGGAAGAGAACCTCGTCCTAACGTGAGCAAAGTTGAAAACCTCCGATTATTTAAGACAGGAAGAGGAGAGAGGCCCATTCAATGGCCCATTTATGCCCCTATTGCCATGTTAGGAATAGAAGAAGAACCTCGTCCTAACATGAGCAAGTCGAAGGCCTCGTTCATTTTAGACAAGGTAAGAAGAGAGGCCTCGACTCGACTAGAGATAAGATCTCTTTCAACCTCAGCTGGAGATAAGATCTCTCTCGAGCTTCAATTTCAACTTCAATATCAATAGGAGATAAGATCTTCTTCAACCTCGACTGGAGATAAGATCTCCCCCGAGCTTCAACTTCAATGTCAACATCAACAGGAGATAAGATCTCCTTCAACTTTGGCTAAAAATAAGATCTCCTTCAAACTTCAACTTCAACGTCAACTTAATAGGAGATAAGATCTCCTTTAGCCTCGACTGGAGATAAGATCTCACTCGAGTTTCAACTTCAATGTCAACGTCAACCTTAGCTGGAGATAAGATCTTTCCCGAGCTTCAACATCAATGTCAACGTCAACAGAAGATAAAATCTTCTTCAATCTTGGTTAAAGATAAGATCTCCTTCAAGCTTCAAATTCAACTTCAATGTCAATAGGAGATAAGATCTGCTTCAACCTCGGCTAGAGATAAGATCTCTCCTGAGCTTTAACTTTAATATCAACGTGAATAGGAGATAAGATCTCCTTCAATCTTGACTGAAGATAAGATATCCCCTAAGCTTCAACTTCAATATCCTCTCCTTCAATCTCGACTGGAGATAAGATCTTCCACGAGCTTCAAATTCAACTTCAACGTCAACAAAGAGATAAGATCTCCTTCAATCTTGGCTGGAGAAAAGATCTCCCCTGAGCTTCAACTTCAACGTCAACATCAATAGGAGATAAGATCTCCTTCAACCTCGACTTGAGATAAGATCTCTCCCAAGCTTCAACTTCAATGTTAATGTCAATAGGAGATAAGATCTCCTTCAGCCTAGGCTGAAGATAAGATCTTCTTTGAGCTTCAACTTCAACATCGATAGGAGATAAGATCTCCTTTGAGCTTCAACTTCAACGTCAACAGGAGATAAGATCTCCTTCAACCTCGGTTGAAGATGAGATCTCTCCTGAGCTTCAACTTCAATGTCAATAGGAGATAAGATCTCCTTCAACCTCAGTTGGAGATGAGATCTCCTCCGAGCTTCAACTTAGAAGTCAACAGGAGATAAGATCTCCTTCAATCTCGACTGAAGATAAGATCTCTTCTAAGCTTCAACTTCAACATCGATAGGAGATAAGATCTCCTTCAACCTTAGTTGGAGATAAGATCTCCCTTAAGCTTCAACTTCAATATCAAAAGGAGATAAGATCTTCTTCAACCTTGGCTGGAGATAAGATCTTCTCCGAGCTTCAATTTTTAACATCGACAGGAGATAAGATCTCTCCCGAGCTTTCAGGAGCTTCAACCTTGGCTGGAGATAAGATCTCTCCCGAGCTTCAACTTCAACATCAATAGGAGAAAAGATCTTCTTTAATCTCGACTGAAGATAAGATCTCCTCCGAGCTTCAACTTCAACGTCGATAGGAGATAAGATCTCCCCCGAGCTTTCAGGAGCTTCAACCTCGGTTGGAGATAAAATCTCCCCCAAGCTTTAATTTTAACGTTGACAGGAGATAAGATCTCCTTCAACCTCGGTTGGAGATAAGATCTCTTTCGAGCTTCAACTTCAATAGAAGATAAGATCTTCCCCAAGCTTTAACCTCGATGGGTGTAGAGCCCAAAAAAAAATTTCGACAGTCATCTTTTCTATACTTTCTTCCTTTAAATTTCGAACTCGAGAGTGGAAGAACTATTATTGGGGATAAACCCCGCTCCCATCGAAGTCCAGTTCGATGCTTAGCCTAATGCAGTTGGTAATCATGGAAGAGCTTCGATCAAAAATTCTTCCTCCAACGGTCGAACCCCAGTCGAACTCCTTCAGTAGTCGAACTCCTCCAGTGATCGAACCCTAGCCGAACTCCTCCAGCAGCCAAACCCCAGTCAAACTCCTTCAGCAGCCAAACTCCTCCAACAATCAAACTTCTTTCGAACTTATCCTTCAATCAGATTCCTACAGGAGCCGAACTCCTTCCAGACTTCTCCTTCAGTCGGATTCCTCCAAGAGTCGAACTCCTTCTGGATCTCTCCTTTAGTTGGATACCTCCAGGAGCCAAACTCCTTCCGAACCTCTCCTTCAATCAAATTTCTACAAGAGTCGAACTCCTTCTAGATCTCTCCTTCAGTCGGATTCCTATAGGAGTGAACTCCTTTCGAATCTCTCCTTCAGTTAGATTTCTTTAGGAGCTAAACTCCTTCCGAACCTCTCCTTCAATCGAATGCCTCCAATAGCCAAACTTCTTTCAAACCTCTCCTTCAATTGGATACCTTCAAGAGCTGAACTCCTTTCGGACCTCTCCTTCAGTCGGATACCTTCAGGAGTTGAACTCCTTTTGGACCTCTCCTTCAGTCGGATACCTCCAGGAACCAAACTCCTTCCGGATCTCTCCTTTAGTTAGATTCCTCTGGAAGCCAAATTTCTTTCGAATCTTTCCTTCAATCAGATTCCTATAGGATCAAAACTCCTTCTGAACTTCTCCTTCAGTCAAACTTCATCTGAATTCCTCTAGCGGATTACTTTCAGATTTTAAGTAGTATTCCTCCCAGATGATCCCCTCCAGATGTATTCTCTTCAAGAGTCCAAACTCCTCTGAAATTGATATATGTCAAAGTTCTTCACCAATCAACACCTACTTTCTCTGAACTACGACTATTAAATCTCGATGAATGATCACTATCAGTCTGACGACATCTCTCTCCATAGCAAACCTCATGCGGCTCCGAGCGATCCACTATTGGACGATTATGGCTGTCACTATCAGTTTGATGACACCCCTCTCTTCATAGAAAATTTCATGTGGCCCCAAGCGGCCCACTACTGGATGGTTATGACTGTCACTATCAATCTGGCGACACCTCTCTCTCCGTACCAAATCTCATGCGGTCTCGAGCGGCCCACTACCAAATGGTTATGGCTGTTACTATCAGTCTGATACAAGCTCCATCTATAAAAAAAAATTCTTAGATATGTTTTCTCTAAGCTCTCTTCTTCTTTCTGAAATTCTGCCAAACTCTTTTCTGAGCACTCCATTTCTGTTGGCCAGAAGAGCTGACTTGATCATCGGAGGATCCTGTCGGAGCCAGCACCACTGACTCCAGATGGGACTTTACTTTGCAGATCTCCGACGACGACCTCTTTCTCAGCTCCAACTCGATCCTACATCAACCAGATTCTGCACCAATACTACTTAAAAATAAAATTCATGTGCTTGCATAGTCTAGTCATCTAGCAAGCTCTAAGTCTGCATGTGCGGGATGTATATCTTGATCATCCTCATTTGCAATGATGTCCTTTACTTTTGTGATTATGCTTTTGAAAATGCTACACTCTTAGTTCAAGGATGAGTTCGTTGTCTGTATAAAAGATATATCAATAGAGAAATGCTTGATAGTGATACAATAGTTGTTCATTCATATATGAGTGGATTTATGCCAAACTACAGGCATTAGTACCTGCATAGAAAGATGTGGGAGACAATATGTGCGAACGGAAAGCTTTACTTATCTAATACATTTGTTGATGTACAAGAGTTTAATGATGATAGGCTCGAGCATATAATTAGCATATTTGGTAGATTTGATCTGGTTATCAATGAAAGCCCATGTAATAATCTTTCAGGTAGCAACCGCCATAGCCATGATGGACTATGGGGGTTGCTATAGTTATAGCCTTGCTTAGCCTCTAGGTGGTAGCAATCCTATAGAGGGTAAGCATGATTATAACCATAGCAACCCTATCCATCGTGACTATAATAATTGTAATCTAAGAGATTATTATATGAATATCCATCAATAACCAGATCAAACACCAAATGTGTTAATCATCTGCTCAAGCCCATCACCATTAAGCTCTTGTACATCAGCAAGGTCTTAAATAAGTAGATCCTTCAAAGCTCTTGCAATTGTCTCCCATGTCTCGATCCCTATACAAGTACCAACACTTGTAGTTTCGCATAGATCCACTCCTATATAAATGGACAACTATTCTATCCCTATCAAATATTTCTCTATTAACATATTTCTTACAAGGACAACGAGCCTGTCCTTGAACTAAGAGTGCAGCATTTTCAAAAGCATAATCACAGAAGTAAGAGACATCATTACAAATGAAAATTGTCAGGACATGCATCCCGTGCATGCAGACTTAGAGCATGCCAGATGAATAGGCTAGATGGCATACTAGAATGTCCAGACAAATCTCATCCTACAGTCTAGCCCTAAAATTTAAAACTAATTAATTTAAATATTAATAATTTAAAACTATTTTTTAAAAATTAATATCATCGGCCTGAGTGTGCAAGGTGCACGAGGGTTGGATGCTTTGCATGCTAGCTAGGACCCGAGGCCCGAGCGTGTAGGGCATGCCCCAGCTTCATGTTTGCAATATTGTTCAAATCTTTCCTCAGTTCGAGTGCTCTGCATGTCGAGATCGGAGCATGCAAGGTACGTCTCGACCCCATATTTATAATATTATCTAAATTTTTCTCAGTTCGAGCGCTCTACATGCCAAGATTAGGGATCTTCCCTCGATTCGAGCACTCTACATGTTGGGACTGGAGTGCATGGGGCACATCTCGGCCCTATGTTTGCAATGCTACCAAAACCTTTACTCCATTCGAGCACTTTGTATGTTGAGATTGGAGCATGTAGGGCACGTCTCGACCTTGTATTTATAATGCTGTCTGAATCTTTTCTTAGTTCAAGCACTCTGTATGTCAAGATCGAAGCGTTCAGGGCATGTCTCGGCTCCATGTTTGCAACCTGAACCTTTTCTCAATTCGAGTGCTTTGCATGCCAAGACCAAAGCAAGTAGGGCATGTCTCAACCCCATGTTTGCAATGCTTCCCAAATCTTTCCTCCGTTCGAGTGCTCTGTATGCCGAGATCGAGCACATAGGGCATATTTTGGTCCTATGTTTGCAATGCTGCCCGAATATTCCCTCAATTCAAGCACTTTGCATGCTGAGGCTGGAGACCTTCCTTTGGTTTGAGCATTTTGCATGCCAAAATTAGAGCATGCAAGGCATGTCTTGGCCCCATATTTGTAATACTACTCGAACCTTCCCTCGATTTGAGCATTCTACATGTCAAGATCAGAGCATGCAGTGCACGTCTCAGTCTCATGTTTGTAATATTGTCTGAACCTTTCCTTAGTTTGAGCACTTTGCATGCCGAGATCGGAGACAGAGTGTGTCTCAAACCCATGTTTGCAATACTGTCTGAATCATTCCTCAATTCGAGTGCTTTGCATGCCAAGATCAGAGCATGCAGGGCCCGTTTTGATCTTGTGTTTGCAATGCTGCTCGAACCTTTCCTCAGTTTGAGTGCTCTACATGCCAAGACCCAAATCCCATACAAAGTAATACTTAATTAATTAATTTTTTAAATATCTAATTATACTTAATTAATATAATTTAAATAAAAAATAATTTTTAGTGATAGTATTAGCTATTGCTAATACCATCACTAATACTCATAATAGGAGGTTACCGTATAGGACCGACCTAGCATACAAGAATTGAGGTGCGAGAAGACACAAGTGAGCAAGAACTAATACTCAGGGATGCGGCTGTGAATGAGAGCTCGGGGAGATAGAAGACGGGTTGGGTGCAGCTAGGGAAAAGTCACCGACCTAAGGAGAGGGGGGGTGGCGGGGGGACCGAAGGGCAGGGGAGATGGGGGTGACAAGTTAGGGTTTCTAAGAGGTAGGAGAAGGTTGGGAGCTTACGGCTGGGGTCTCGAGAAGGTGGGAGCTTGTGGTCGAGGGCTCAGGGAGGTGGGCTGAGTGCAACTGAGGGGAGGCGGTCGAGGGAGAGAGGGGGTGGTGGGGGGACCGAAGGGTAGGAAGAGGGGGGTGGTGAGCCAGAGTTTAGGGGAGGCCAGAGGTTGGGAGCTTGCCTCTGAGGGCTCAGGAAGGTGGGAGGCGGATGGAGGCTCGAGGAGGCGGGCTAGCTACAGATAGAGGGAGGCAGCCATGAAGGAACTACAGGATTAGCCTGATTGGATTAGGTTGTGTAGTAAAATTTAAAAATTTTAAAATAAAAATCTAATTAGATTTGTGAATTTTAGATCTAATTAGATAGATCTAAAATAAAAACATAAATTATGGTCTCATATACCACCTGCTGCAAGCGAACCGTTCACTTGCTACGATGATTAGAACATTATTCCAAGAATCTAACTAGAGCAGTGCACGTCCCCGACCTCTACCAGCATCCACTTGGGTTAGATCTAGAGGTCTTCTATTGAATTTGATCTTAAAAAATCAGATCCTAGAACTCCTTGTCGCACCTTCGATTTGATCTCTAATAGCGATCTGATGGACACACGATCATAACTTTTTTGATACGGTCTTGCGCTGATAGCACTTTGACACTCGGAGGGCTGATCTACCCAACACTTGGGTGTGGAGAAGAGGTATCAAAGGAGGGAGAGCAGGCATGGAGGAGAAGAGATAGGGTCTAGGCATGGGCTCTAGAAATAGCCAAACCCTTTGGCCTGGTTATCTATTTATAGACAAACCAAATACCTAGAGTCCTAAGGCTTCTAGATTTTGAACAGGTCAAAGCTAAGAAGTAGAAGAAGTCCTTATGAAACCCCACGACCCACTTCTAATTCTACATGGGTTTTTGTCACATAAAAACCCTTCCTGGCATGTGCCACCTTATCCAGATTAACCAAAAAGTCCATAGAAGGAGAACGTTAGGTCCAATCATGTGCAAGCATAATTTTCTTGAACCTAATTGGATCTAATCCAAATCAATCGGACCATGTAAGTTTAATTAATGATATCTAGACTCAAAATCTTTATTTGTGGAATCCAGTTAGGTTCAATTCTATATGATAATGGGATATGTTGCGATCTCCATCATTGATATTGTTGAAACACTTTTTGATTGATCAGAACTCTTTTTGATTCATCCAATTAGAATCATCGATCATTAAGATAATTCTAATTCATCCCAAAATCCACCAGTGACACCTAGCAGTATGTAGTGGCAACCCATTAGAACTAAATACGAATCTTTTGGTGCAGCCAACTGTGTAATTAGGTTTTTCTATCATTAGTTCCGATAGGATCTAGTTCAAGATGAACTCGTCAGACCCAAACACTCATCATATGATTGAATCATTCGATTTGAGTCTGATGTAAAATTCTAATAGAAACTCTTTTCTATTATTTCACACTGCCTTGGCCATGGGCTTTAAGACTCAATTTCATAATCATTATAGGACTACTCCTCTACTGAGGTTTATAGATCCCATCTTGGTGTGATCTAATTCCTATAATGAATATGCTATAGCCAACATATACCTTAAGGTTTTAAATATCTAGAAGACTGAGTTATGGTGTACTCAAACTATAATATCCTCAAGATGAGAGAGGAAGTGGTGAGGGGATCGAAGGGTGGAGGAGAGAGAGGTGGTGGGCTAAGATTTTGGGAAGGCGGGAGGAGGCTGGGAGCTTGCAGTCTGGGGCTCAAAGAGGTAGGTTGGGTGCAACCGGTGGGAGGCGGTTGGGGTCTTAGGGAGGTTGGAAGTGGTCAGGGGCTTGGAAAGGTGGGCTGAGTGTAGCCGAGAAGAGGTAGCTGAAAGGAGGCCATCAGCCAGAAGAGAGAGTGTTGGAATATCAACTCACTCTGATATTGATTATTGTGGAGTCCGGTCAGGACACTACCATCTCAGGATCTTCTTGATATTACTTGCATTGTACTCGATCATGTGTGCATACCACAAAAGATAGAATGAAGAATAAAAGATAAGAGAAGCTCACAATCAAGTATATGGATTAGACCAAGGTCTACCTCCATAGGGTGTGCAAACTTTACTATGAGAGAGATAAAATTAAACAAATACAAAAAAAACTTACTACTCAACTTTTGTATAAAAATCTCTTAACAAGAAATCTCAAAATCCTCATAAATGCTTTCTAAAATCTCTTAAGAAGCCTCTCAGTACCTCTGGGATACCACTAGCTTTTCGACGCAATAAACAGTTCGTCAAGCGGAGTTATACAGACTCCATAAATCTAAAAATAGTATTCTAGTAGAAAACCTAGTCCCAAACATACCAGAGATCTCTGTTAGACCGTCTGATTATAACCGGCTCACTCCAGAGCCATTCGATCATACACATAGTATCTAGATCAAGCTAGGATTCCATCTGAGCAGTTCGATCATGATCAGGAGATCTAGTGGCCATCGGATCGTGCAATACAATAGTTCATCATGCTAGATCAAGTTTCAACCATTCGATCATGATTGGCTCCTCTCTAAACCATCAAATCATGATCAGTTCATGAAACAGTACCATTGATCATGTGAAATAGTCTGAAAAATGGGCTATTGGTCCATGCGGGTGCTATAAGCCAACAATCCATGGTGGACTGTGCTCCATCATCGGGGTTGGGTGCCCGCACAACCTGCATGCACCTGTGCATGCGCTTGCATGCATGGGTCGGCCTAGTGCACTGCTAGCCCAACACCGACCTATAGGCCCCTTCGATGGGCCCGAGGGCCGTGCTATCCTGCTCCGATCTTTCTTTGCATGTAACTTCTTCGTTTGGACTCTGTTTGGACTATTCTTGTTGGGAATAGTGTTCTAAAGTCAATCATCAGCTTATTGATGGTTGAGCTATCTATTATACTTATATATAAATTATTAATAAATAAAAATTATTTTAACCTTTTTCATCATAAATTCTTTCATCTTCTAATGAACTCCTATATTGTGATGAAGCCCTTAAAATTATTTAGAATCGATAAAGAATGATTTATCATTTAGTCCTTAAACCTGTTCGTGATCAAATGATATGTTGCAACTAAGGACGACAACGTTTATCGAGTATAGATCATTGTGTGCCATACGGGTTGATTATCCTCTTAACTATGGAGTGTGGAGACACTATGGCATGTAGGTGAGATGTAAGGGTACATCTACACTAAACATGACCAACTATGAAGTTTTTCTACCATGAAGATCTGCTCTAATGGAATATGGGCATAAGTATCCCTCCGACCTGAGATCACCATGGTGATTTTCAAGCATCTTACTGTGCTTTGGTGCCAAAATATCTAAATTTTTAATTCAATGATGGAAGATTTCTGGGCATAGTCAAGTACTTGAGGAGTCAGTATGTGTGTCAAGATGGGATTAACCACTCCGGTTTAGGAGCTGTGTTCCATTATGTTTCAATTTAGCAAATCTTTGGCAAGGGTAGTCCTAGTGAGGGGTCACAAGATTGATTGCTTTGAGACACAATCTGGATGTACTTTTTAGGATTGATAGTTTAACTCAGAATCATCCTAATACACAAGGGTCAAAGAGATGAATTATACGGTAATCATATTTATGTAGGTTCTAAATATTGTAATTGTGACTATTCGACCTATCCGAACATTGGGTACCATTGCTAGATGGTTACCTTGATTAGTACAGAAAGTGGTTCCTGTGCTATCGGCTTAGGTTCGAACTTACAGGGTCACACATATTATAGATTTCTATTTGATCTGATGGCTGGTGAAGAGTTTCACTAGACTGAAACTCTATGGTCAAGAGTCTCACTTGATTGGGATATTTTGATTAAGAGTCTTACTGCATTAGAACTCTGCATGCTGGTTGTCTAGGACTCTATGATCAGAAGTCTCAATGGAGTGGAACTTTGTGGTCAAGAGTCCCATTGGATTGAAACTCTTCGACCAAGAGTCCTACTGCACTAGAACTCTGAGTTCTATTTGTTTGAGACTCTATGATCAAGAGTCCTATTGGTTTGGGACTCTATGATTACGAGTTTTATTCATTTGGAACACTAGGGTCAAGAGTCTCACTGTTTGGGACTCTTCGATCAAATATTTCATATTAATGGGACTCTATTGCTTAGATACCCATTGAATTTGGACTCTATGTTTATAAAAGATTTTATTAGTGATTTGATCACTAATTAACTCAATTTGATGGAATAATTATTTTTGGATCAAGTCCAATTAAATTGGATTCAGTTGGGTTTGATCCGATTAAGTTATGAGATGACCTAATCATCGAGGAGGTTTGATCCCTGATTTGATCAGAAGTTGGGCTAAATTAATTTTTTATTTGATTAAAATTTAACTAATCAATTTAGATTGGGTTGGTTTAATTGGATAAGAAAAATTAAGACTAGTTTGACCTAGTCTTCCAATGCCCCACCTCACTTTCTTTGCACCATATTTTTCTCCATGAGAAAGATGTTCTCGTGAATGATTTTCCATGCAAAAGAGGGCTTTCATTTTCCCTTCTGACGCCCCAAAGGGATAAGAACTAGTTGATTGCATTCAAATTCAAATGAGTTTGAATTTGAATGAAACAACTCTCTTATCACAACTATCCCACCATGCCACTTTATGGTGTGCATTCCTATTAAATTTTGTGAATTTTTGGGATGTGCAAAACTTTTGAGAAAGCCTCCCCTCTGGTATGTGAGGCCCTTTCTAGTGTGAGAAAAATAAGAAAAAAATCAAAGAAGGAAAAATTGAGAGAGAAAAGTAGGTGCTAGGGTTTAAGTGTTGTGCTGCCCTAGTCTTGATCTAGGTTTCTGATTTGATTTCATAAGATCTGAGCATCGGATCTTCATGAGATTTTTTGGAGGACTTCCTCATCCTCTCTTCTACCCTTGTTGCTGATTTGGATCATCCAATATTTTGGTGGAAGGAGATCAAAATTATTCGATCAGATCTAGCTGTCAGGAGCATCCATTATCGAGCTAGCACTTAGGAGGAGCTGATTGAGATCAGGACCTCGTGTGGACCATCTATGGAGGCCAAATACATGTGTGGCTATATTGTAATGATTAGATCTCTCTGGTAATCAGATCAGTAGTGACTCGATTGCAAAGATCATCTATCCGCACAAGATAACGTATTCTGAACACGTAAAATAGTAAAAGTGTTTCACTGCTCATAGCCTTTACTTTCAGATTTCATTGCATGTATGTATACCATATTAGAACCTGCTAATGTAAGATTTTTAGATCAGATCTATAGCTCTAGAAAAATTAATTAGATTAATTTTTATTTTTACTACATTTGATTTTCAAAAAGTTTTGAAAATAGAGCTAGAAATCTTGCATGCAACCTTACAATGGTATCAGAGCATCCAAGTTTTTTTAATGTGATGTATATGCATGTTTAGATTATTTTTTGAATTAGATCTAAATAATAATTTAATTTTTAGATCTAAAAATAAAATCTTGATCACACGGACTAAAGGTTATCATGTTATAAGATTTATTCCTTATAGTGAAAAGGTTGTTCTGGTACGTTGCTGATCTAAAAATTGATCATAAAATTTTAGATCTGATCTTTAGATCAAGTTTCAACTATCCGATCATGATTGGCTCCTTTCTAAGCCATCGAATTATGATCAATCTATAGAACAGTATTGTGGACCGTATGAAATAGTTTGAAAAATAGGCTATCGATCCATGCGGGTGCTGTGAGCCGACAGTCCATGGTAGATGATGCTCCATCACCTGGGCTGGGTGCCAACGTGGCCTAGCGAGCCCACCTACATGCTCGCATGCATGGGATGGCCCAGCACATGGCTAGCCCAGTACCATCATGCCAGCCTGGGCCATGCCGCCGCCAGCTTGTGGGCCCCTCCAGCGAGCTTGAGGGATGTGCTAACCTGCTTTAATCTTTCTTTACGCATAACTTCTTCATCTAGACTCTATTTGGACTGTTCTTGGACTCGTTGGACTTCGTTCATCATTCTAAATCTTGTTCTGAGCTTATTATAGATCGAATCTCAAGATGTTTTCCTTAACAAAGAGGGATGGCAGGGGAGATCGAAGGGTGAGAGAGAGGACGGTGGTGGTGGGGATAAAAATTTGGGGGTATGGATAGTGGGGAAATGAAAAGACAGTGGGCAGTCAGATGGGAAAAAAATAAGAGCACATGATGAGATGGAAGAAAACAAGGATGGAAAAATTATTAGCAATGGCACTTTTCATCACTAATAATATTTTTTCATCCTTAACATGAAAAATTTTATTAGCAACGACAAAATGCTCCATCAGTAATAAGTTCTCCATCGCTAATAATTATACTTTTAGAATATTATTTTTTTAAATTATTAGCAATGATAAGTTTATCATCATTAATAATATTTTTTTTAATATTAATTTTTTCTTCCTATATCATTTTTTGGATGGTTAAAAATTAATAAATTTTATTAAATTTTTTAACTTAATTAATTTATAGATCAAGTCCTAATTGATTTAAATTAGATTTAATTTAGCTAGGCTTGATTTAATTTAAGGCTAATTAGGTTTAATATTTCAAGTAAAACTTAGATTCAAATTCTAATTGAATTAGATTTGATATAATTTCAAATTGAATTTGAATCAGATTCAAATTAAATTTAAATTAAATCTAAATTAAAAATTATTTTTTTAATTAATTTAAATTAGATTAAATTTAATTAAGCTTAACCTAATTTAAAAGTAATTAGATTTTACTATCCAAGTAGGACTTTGATTTAAAGTCTAATTGAATTAGAATTGATAGATTTTTGAATTGAATTCAAATTGGGTTTAAATTGGATTCCAATCGAATCTAAATTTAAAATTATTTTTTTATAGTTAATTTAAATTAGATTAAATTTAATTAGACTTGACTTAATTTGAAGGTTATTGGATTTTATAATCTAATTAAAACTTTGATTTAAAATCTAATTTAATTTGATTTGATAGGATTTTAAATTAGATTTAAATTGGTGATGTGTTGCATTTTTTAGTAATTATTATTATTAGTTTTGGTATCATCAGTCAGAAAAGAAATTAGGAATGTAGAAAATAAATCAAGTAATTAATCTCTCTCATCTAGTCAACCAATCTAAATTCTAGATACTTTGGCATCCCTGAAAGGCAAGCTATAGGATCCAAATTGAGCAAGACCAGATCTACAGAATTTTGAGAGAAGAAAGAAAGGAACATAATTTATAGAATTAAATTTAGATTTTAGATGAGATGGCTATAGCAGGTTGAAGTTGATAACAATGTTAGACACAATGAGAAACACCTAATACACCCAAATTCTTCCTAGTTTTTTTTGGCATAGAGACCTGATATGGCAACAAATTTTGGATGGCAAGGAGCTATTTTGAAAAGAATTAAATGATAAAAAATTAGAATCTAAACTAATTCTTCATGAGAAGCAAACTTGAAAAGAATTGGGATTAATTCTTAGAAAACTTAATTTGGGCAGCTAAAACCTTACTTTATTTTATAGATTTTGTCGACCCAAGAAGGCTGAAGAAGGAAGGAATCCTTCTCCTCTAATTAACCATGCCTCCTTTCCTTCTTTTACCATGGAAATTAGAATAAAATCAAAAAATTTGGGTAGCATAAGAAGTAGATGGCTGGTGGTTCCTTGAAGTCTATCCAAAGGAGGAGAGATTCTATACCAAATAAAAAAAATTATACATAGAATAAAATCATGGAGAAAATACCATCTTAACCCTAGCCCTAGCTTTATTTAAGGATTCTAAAATACTAGCAAGGAGGGAAGGGAGAATCATATTTGAAAGCTAAAAATCAAGCAAGGAGAGTTTTGAGCATTTAGAAGATTTGAAGAGAGGATTGATTCAGCTCTATAATTCCCTCAGAGTTTTTAATTCTTTCTCTTATCTACTTTGAATTTATTTTCTAGAACTCATTGTTAGGATGATTTTGAAGTTTTATTCAAGTAAATTTGAGTTTGATTTTAATATGTTGAAAAGCTAAATTTCTAACTAGGATACCTGATATAGCTCAGATTCAATTTCAATTCTAGAGTCTTATATTAATTTTCTTTGTTAATACAATTATTTATTATTTGCACTTAATGCTTTTAGGTATTATTATCTTTGGTATTTGATTGATTTTCATTTATAATTGATACTGGAAAGGAAAATTATAAATTAGAGTATAATAACAAGCATCATAGGAATAATAATTGGAGCAGGAGCAGAAGATTTGACCTATGGGATCTTGAAAATAATCACTATATTTATTGAACTAATTGAAATCTATTTTACTATTGAAAGATAGATTATAGATTTTAATTAGTATTTTTAATAAGTCTTAGGAGAGATTATTAACTAATTTAGGATTATTGATCCTTGCATTAATAATGAAATTTGGATTATTAATCAGAATAGCTGGAATTAAAAATTGGTCCAAGTGAAATCAGATATACCCTAGTGCTTTATCAATTGAATTTTGATTCAACTTTTCTTAAGTTCTTTAGAGTTAATTTTATTTTCCATTGTCATTTAATTTTGATCATTTAGATATTAGTAGAATTAGCATTCATTTTTTATAATTAAACTTAGTCTTCATGGGAACGATCTTTTATTCATCATTGTATTACTTAAGTGATTTCGTGCACTTACGAAATAGGCTATCAAATTTTTGGCACTATTATCGAGGACTGGTGCTTTAATATCAAGAATAGTTGATTTTACTAGTAATCTAGATTTTTTATTTGTTATTTCTTGGATATTAAAAAAATAATATACTTTACTACTTTTCAATTTTTATTTCTTGCTTTAAATTTTTTTATATACGGTGGATCTTTATGCTTTCTAGCTAAATTATCTTAATTGCATGGTTTAATAATTATTTTATTTTATATAATTAACTTACTACTTATTATTCTTAGATATTTCTTACTTTTTATAGTTTAAAATAATTTACTACTTTTTATAGCTTAGTGATTTTTTTTTAGATTTAATCACTTAAACTTACTTTTTTTGCAAAACCTAAAAAATTAAAAAAATTAAAAGTAATAATAATAAAATACTAATATTTCATAATACTTAACTAATATAACATAATCAAAAATATTTTAAAAAATTTAAACTTGATTGGACACTTTGTTTCTTTGCATTGCATCTCCATAATTAACTTTAAGGATACTTAACCCATTAATCAGATAAGGTAGGGATTTGATTATCCTTTCTTAGTCCAAAAGTCATCCTTCATCCTGCATAACCTATACTTTAATCTAAAATTAATTAGACATTGGCCCTAGGATATTCAAGCTCAATAGGATAAGAAAGCTCTAGAGTTGGATCAGGTTCGGATTAATTAGCTGCTCGATGTCTAAAGCAAGTGGTTTAAGAAGATGATTTTCAATTGATTTCATTGTCTAACTTGGCCAACTCAGTTGGTATCTAAGAAAAGCAATAAGCAGGGGACCTCCCATATCTTACACTTATCTAAACAAGATAGTTAGTCAGTTTTGGGCTTGGAGTTCTTGAAGGTGGTCTTGGAACTGTTAGGAGCTATCTAAATCTAAGTTAACCCTAAGATAGATAGTCCATTTTATGCTAATTTATTTGCCATTAAAATTTAAACCTAATTAAAACACTCTTTGTTAGATATATGTGCCCTAGAAGCCAGAATTGGCTGACACTTGTAATACACTTCTAGGGGCAAAATTGTAATTTTGACTATAATTAATAAATGGGTTATTTTCTATCACACATGTGTATTTAGTGTCTGTGATACATCCTTTGAGTTAATGGTAATGATAATTCATATTTTCAAGAGTTGAAAATTTAAGACATGAATAATCATTATTAACTCATAAACAGCTCCCGACCATAGGATCATCATGAGGATGGTGATTGATCCGGAAGGTTGGTGTACGATCGCTTCTCTTTAGTAGATGAGTCTTGAGTCTACGGTGTGGAGACACCGGAGCGAGAGTACAGGTACTCGTTAGAGAACGAGGGCACTGAGCGTGACCACCTCGAGTAGTCATTAGGGAGTCTACCTTCTCGTCAATGACTGACTCGATGCTGCAGTAGTGTGTCTGGTTCTTTGACCTGAGATGCATCGGCAGTTCACCTTGAGGGTGTTATAGTTTGACTACACCATTACTCGGTCTCCTAGCCATATGGAACCCTGAGGTGTATGTTGGCTATGACATGTTCATTGTAGGAACTGGATTGCATCAAGATGGGATCTATCTACCTCGGTGGTAGAGGAGTAGCCCTATGATGATCATGAGAATCAAGTCCTGAAGCCCATGGCCATGGCAGAGTGAAATAATAGAAAGAGTTTCTATTTAGATTTTCACATTGGACTCGAATCGAATGATTACATCATATGACAGAGACTAGGGTTTGACGAGTTCACCTTAACCCTAATCTGATCGGGGCTCAAGATAGAAGAACTGAATCACACAGGTAGCTGCACCAAGAGGTTCGCATTCAGCTCTGATGGGTTGCCACCATATACTGCTAGGTGTCACTGGTGGATTTTGGGAGCAATTAGAATGATTTAGATGATCGATCATTCTAGCTGTTCGAATCAGAAGAGTTCTGATCCATCGAAAGGAGTTTCGATGATGTCGATGATAGAGATCATGACATATCCCATTACCATACAGAACTGAACCTAACTGGGTCACACAAACAAGGGTTTGAATCTGGTGATCATCAATTGAACTAATATAGTTCAATTGATCTGAATGAGATTCAATTAGGTTCAAGGAAATCGTGCTAGCACTCGATTGAACCTAACGTTCTTCTTTTACTATCATAAATAAGTTGTCCTGACTGAGCCAAAGGAGTTTGTGCTCAATCAGAGGCCTTCATATGGTCTGACTGGAGGTTGTCCAAGTCAGAATAGGTTGTCTTATTTGTAAGACATTACCTGCCATTTTTGGTCACCTGCCATTTCTTGTTCTTTGACTTTGGTCAAAAGTCTACCTTTGACTGGTCAAACGTTGACCATTCACCCTTTGACTTTTGACCACATGTCATGCACCTATTGGAGAGCTGGTGGGGGCTTGTCCCCCTGCCAGAACCTGGCAAGGAGAAGGGCGCACGCCAAGGGTGGCGTGAGCCCAAGTAGGAGGCGCCTAGGAGTCCTTGTTGGACAAGGACTCCATCTCCCTTTAGGATTCCAATGAGAGTTCTTCTAAGAATCCAGTTTGACTGGTCCAAGGCACTCTCCAAGTAGGAATCCAGGGGACTCTAATCCCACCAATCAGATTTAGATCTGATTTCACAAAGGGTTGTGATTGGTTGGGAGGAAGATGACTTGGATCACGCTTAGTCTATATAAGAGACCCAGCGCCCAAGTGAAAAAAATAATCAAGAAGCAATCTTCCCACGCCCCAAGGCTGCCTCTCTCCCCTTTCTCCACGCCATACTCTCTTCTCCCCTTGCTCTCCACGTCCAAAAGTGTTTTGGATTTGGATTGGTGCGATTTAGATCAAGAAAAGGAGATCAAAAGCAAGAAGGCTGCGCTGCTGCGAAGAACGACTGCAGATCTTCAAAAGGAGTTTTGAAGATCCTCCAGATCAGATCCAGATCTGATTTTTGGAGGCGTGATAGAGAAGAAGAGGATCTCCAGATCCAGCCCGAGTGGATACCGGTAGAGGCCAGGCGCTTGCGTGGCTTGATCCAGAACCTTCCGCTGCAAACAGGATCATCAACAGGGTAATAGGATTACCCTATTCAGGTAAATTGAATGTGATTTAATTTATCCTTTTCATTTAATTTTTATTAAATAAATAAGAATCAGATCTGAAGCATCCCTGATCTGATACAGATCTAAGAGAAAAAAATTTTTGAAATATATCTCTTGATCTGATCAGATCTGAACGAACCTGGTCAGGGAAATCAGGATTTCCCTTCAAGTGGTATCAGAGCCATGGTTCTAAAAATAGTTTAGATCTGATTTTTAATTTTATTTTAATTAAAAATAACGTGATTTCAGATGTCACATGAGATGTGATCAGATCTGAAATCAGGAAAATTAAAATTAAATGATTTGGATCTAAGAACATGAAGATATGCATGACTAGTTCTAGTATAGAATAGTTCTATAGAATAGTTTTGCATGTCTTTGATTTAATATGATTAAATCATATTTTAGATCTTCTTATTTACTGTTTTCTGATATTATAAGTGTTATAATAACATCTGATAAACAGCAAATAAAAATTATTTAATTTTAAATATCATATGAGATATGATAGATGCATGACTAGACTAGTTGTAGAATAGTTCTACATAATTGTCTAGATTAGAATTTATTTTGATTAGATCAATTTAAATCTAATTTTTTCAGATTATTATGTGATAATTTAGATCTGAAAACATGCATGATTATGATACATGAGATGTATGCAAAATATGCCATGGTTAGATCTAAATTTGTATATGAGATATATGATATAGATCTATAACTGTTTTGTAGTATTGAATGTTTATTGAATGTTCCTGATTAAGGCGTTCCCCTTGGCCGTCCGGTCATAAGAACGAAGAAGGGTTTAAAGGCCCTCTCTTCCCATTCGATGGGGTGTTCTTATGATGTGTAGGGGTGCTGCGCGTTCGTCCTTAATCAGAAACCCAAAAACTTACTTTCTGCAAAACCCTAGATCCTGAAACCCTAGGATTTATTGTGCATATTTTGTTTATGAACCCTACTTAATTAAGAATTAAGTTTATGGAATATTAATTAGGTCTAAAATTGAGAATTTCAGATCTAAGACATATTCATAATACTGGGTTCGGGCTTGGGTAGCTCAATTAGGTCTAAGCGGTTGATCAAACCGAATCAAGAGTTGGTTAGATGGGATCAACAATGCTTAAATTGACCAGCCTAATAGGATTAAGTCTGGGTCAAGATCGAGTCACGATCAAGCAAGACCTAATTAGGCTCAGAGGTTAGAGTCTGGATTGTAGGCTAACCCAATTGGTTCTGACTCAACAATTTGGTGTCTAAGGTAAGTTTGGCACAGACGACCGACTGGTTTTTAATTGGAAGCTACTCGACCTGAATGCGTTCTTGTACGAGTTAATGGCATATTCCTTCCACCGGTCTCACTTACCTGGCCATATCTGTTGACACAGTTCTGATCTGAGGTGGTCAATAATCCGAGCTGACCCATGCCACTAGGTTAGTCATAATTGTTATGACTAAGCCAAGTCTAGTTTAATGAGACCTGAATCAATTCTCCCTAAGAAAAGATTAAGTCCGAGGTCTTCCACCATTGTAGATGTGCGGGCCCTTCCCGGGGTTGATTGTTCTCGGCTGGATACAGTGGCTCAGTTGCACCGGGAAGACGCAACCATGTCTATTAGGCATTGGATGCTATGGGCTGGAGGATGAGTTGGGCTCAATATTCCGGATACGGTGAGAGACCCAATTAGGAACCCAGTCTATGCAAATGGTGGGTCTGACTTAACTAAGGAGTGGATCAATATTCCGGATACGGTGAGATTCATGAATTAGAGACCAAGTTTGGGTGCACCATGATTAGAGAATCATTGAACAAGAGTTGTTCACTCATTGGCTAACCCATCACCAATAACTGTTAGGTGAGGTGATGAGTCAGTTGGTGAGACCGCACCACCCACTAGAAATCATCAATCGCGGAGATTTTCGCATCTCTACAGAGGGAGTGTAGGGATCCGAGAAAATAGTGGGAGCTAATTTGTTTAAAAATAAAATCCCTAAACAAATTGGTCAAGTCAAAATTACAGTATCTAACTAGAATCTTTGACTCTCTACAGGAAAATGTCTGCGTCCAACCCACTGGCACGTATCCTAGACACACATAGACTGACTGGACCCAATTATAAAGATTGGCTCAGGAACTACAAAATTGTTTTGGGTTCCGAGAAGTTAACACATGTTTTGGACCAGGACCCTCCCACCTTACCAGCTCGTCCATCCACTGAACAGAGAGCGTCTCTGGAAAAATGGATTGACGAAGACAATAAGGCCAGATACTACATGTTGGGCTCGATGTCTGATGAGCTCCAGCGCCAACATGAAGATATCGGGACTGCTCGCCAAATGTTGGCTCACCTGCAGGAGATGTTTGGTGAACAGAGTCGCGCAGCCAAATATCAAGTCACGAAAACGACTTTTTAAGGCTAAGATGCGTGATGGGCAGTCAGTCCAAGATCACTGTCTGACAATGATCAAGGACATGGAAGAGCTTGAGAAGCTCGGTGTGAAGTTGGACTTGGACTTGCAGAATGATATTATTCTGCAATCCTTGACTGATGCATATGGGCAATTCATCATGAATTACCACATGCATAAACTTCAAAATTCCTTGGCCGAGTTGATGAATATGCTGGTTACCGCTGAGCTTTCTATGAAAGGTTCTAAAGGCTCAGTTCTTGCTATGGAACGGACTTCTTCCAAAAGAAAGTCTTATGGAAAGAAAAAGAAGTCTGTGAAAAAGCAAAAGGTAGAAGGATCAAAGAAGAAGAAGGCAGAACCGAAGAAAAAAGGTCGATGGCAAAGGAAAGTGTTTCCATTGCAACAGCGACGGCCATTGGAAGCGGAACTGCCCTACTTACCTGGCCACCCTAAAGAACAAGAAGGAAGGTCCTTCTGGAGGTATGCTCGTTATTGAGTCTAACCTTACGGTTTCTTCTGCATCCAGTTGGGTGCTTGACTCTGGTTCTAGTGCTCATCTGTGCACTTCTATGCAGGGTCTTGAGGATAGCAGGAGGCTGAGGGATGGAGACATGATCCTACGCGTCGGTAATGGAGCAAGAGTTGCTGCAGTAGCCGTGGGAACATACCCTCTTCGATTACCATCTGGTTTAGACTTAGTTTTGAAAGACTGTTATTTATGTGCCTGCAGCTAGCAGGAATTTGATTTCTGTTTCATGCTTAGCACAAGAAGGTTATGTGATCACCTTCTTTAAGGACCATTGTAACATTCTTTATGAAAGAAATAAAATTGCAAATGGTTTCCTTATTAATGGTCTTTATCAGCTACATATTGATGTACCTGTTCTAACTATCGAGCAAAACGTGAATGCCAAACGACCTAGGGATAGTCCAAACGACAGATATCTATGGCACCTGAGATTAGGTCATATAGCAGAAGATAGGATCAACAAATTGGAGAAAAATGGGCTATTGAGTCCATTGACTTTCCGAGTCATATCCAACTTGTGAATCTTGTCTTCAAGGCAAAATGACTAAACTCCCTTTTGTTGGACATGGGGAGAGGGCCACAGATCTCCTTGCCCTAGTACATACTGATGTGTGCGGCCCATTTCGATGTGCCGGCTAGAGGCAATTTTGTCTACTTCATTACCTTTACCGATGATCTGTCTAGGTATGGGTATGTGTATCTTATGAGACACAAGTCTGAAGCTTTTGAAAAGTTCAAAGAATTCAGACATGAAGTAGAAAAACAAACTGGAAAACCCATTAAGGTTCTTCGATCAGATCGAGGAGGTGAATACCTTAGCCGGGAATTCCTAGACTATCTTAAGGAAAATGGCATAGTCTCTCAATGGACTCCACCAGGAACACCTCAACTCAACGGGGTTTCAGAACGGAGAAATCGGACTCTATTGGATATGGTTCGATCCATGATGAGCTTCACAGACCTCCCAGATTTTCTTTGGGGACATTCATTATTAACTTCAATTCTATCTACTGAATAGGGTTCCCTCTAAAACCGTTCCTACCACACCGTATGAGATATGGCACGGTAAGAAACCAAGTCTGAGTCATCTCAGAATTTGGGGTTGTCCGGCTCATGTCAAAAGACAACAAGCGGACAAGTTAGAGTTTAGGTCCTTTAGAGCTCGATTCATAGGATATCCTAAAGAGTCATTAGGATACTATTTCTACATTCCAGAAGACCACAATGTGATTGTGAGTCGACATGCCATATTTCTTGAAAAATAGTTTATTCAAGATAGTGGCATTGGAAAGCAGATTAAGCTTGATGAGAAAGTCTCACAAGCAGAAAGAGCTAAGGACCAAGTGGAACCAAATCAGGTTGAGCCAATAAGAACACTACCTCCTCCACCTCGTAGATCGGAAAGAGTTTCCCGTCCCCCTGAAAGATACTTAGGTATTATTTCAGAGGATGTAGAGGAAATGTTCCTCATAGGTAATGGTGCTCATGGTGATGATCCCAAAACCTACAACGAGGCGATATCAGATATCGACTCCGAGAAATGGCTTGAGGCAATGAAGTCAGAGATCGACTCGATGCACTCAAACCAAGTCTGGACCTTGGTAGATCCACCAGAAGGTATAGTACCTATTGGGATGTAAATGGATCTTCAAGAGAAAGATTGGTGCAGATGGGAATGTGGAGACATTCAAGGCTAGACTAGTGGCAAAAGGTTATAGTCAACGTGAAGGCATTGACTATCAGGATACCTTTTCCCCAGTAGCTATGCTAAAATCCATCCGCACATTGCTTGCTGTTGCAGCCTATTTCGATTATGAAATATGGCAAATGGACGTGAAAACGGCATTCCTAAATGGATATCTTGAGGAAGATATCTATATGGAACAGCCGCTAGGTTTCACATCCAGTGATACTGATCACAAGGTTTGCAAGCTGCAAAGGTCCATATATGGACTTAAGCAAGCATCTCGGAGCTGGAACACTCGTTTTCAATGATGTGATCAAAAAGTTTGGTTTCATCAAAAACGAAGAGGAACCATGTGTTTTCAAAAGGGTCAGTGGGAGCGCTGTTGTCTTCCTCGTATTGTACGTGGATGACATCCTCCTTATTGGGAATGATATTCCCATGTTGACATCAGTCAAGATGTGGTTGTCTAAGGAATTCTCCATGAAAGACCTAGGTGAAGCATCCTTTATTCTAGGAATTAAGGTCTATAGGGATAGACCGAATAGGATGCTAGGACTTTCACAGAAGATGTACATAGAGGAAGTACTAAAGAGGTTTAGTATGGAAAACTCTAAGAGGGGATTAATACCCTTCAGACATGGTATTCATCTTTCCAAGAAGATGTGCCCCAGCACACCTGAGGAAATAGAACGCATGAGCAAGATCCCTTATGCTTCTGCAATAGGGAGCCTCATGTATGCCATGCTATGTACACGACCTGATATAGCCCATGCTGTGAGTGTCACAAGCAGATATCAGTCAAATCCAGGTGAAGAACACTGGACTTCTGTGAAATGTATCCTTAAGTACTTGAGAAGAACTAAGGATATGATGTTGGTCTTTGGTAATGGAGAACTCCTGGTCCAGGGATACACAGACTCGGACTTCATGTCCGATATAGATGATCGAAAGTCGACATCTGGAAGTCTGTTTGTGTGCAATGGTGGAGCTGTCAGCTGGAAGAGTTCCAAGCAAACTGTGATAGCAGATTCCACCATGGAAGCAGAATATATAGCTGCATCAGAGGCTGCAAAGGAAGCGTTCTGGTACAAGAAGTTTGCTGCAGAAATTGGAGTAATGCCATCAGATGCCATTCCTCTTTACTGCGACAACAATGGCGCCATAGCCCTTGCTAAGGAGCCGAGGTCTCACCAGAAGTCCAAGCACATTGAGCGGCGATATCATCTCATCCGCGATTACCTTGAGAAAGGTTACGTTGAGGTCAAGAGAGTCAACTCCACAGATAATGTGGCAGACCCACTTACAAAGCCGTTGGGCCAGCAGAAGATCGAAGCCCACCTTGAGAAGATGGGACTTAGACTTGTAGCCAATTGGCTTTAGGACAAGTGGGAGATTGTTAGATATATGTGCCCTAGAAGCCAGAATTGGCTGACACTTGTAATACACTTCTAGGGGCAAAATTGTAATTTTGACTATAATTAATAAAATGGGTTATTTTCTATCACACATGTGTATTTAGTGTCTGTGATACATCCTTTGAGTTAATGGTAATGATAATTCATATTTTCAAGAGTTGAAAATTTAAGACATGAATAATCATTATTAACTCATAAACAGCTCCCGACCATAGGATCATCACGAGGATGGTGATTGATCCGGAAGGTTGGTGTACGATCGCTTCTCTTTAGTAGATGAGTCTTGAGTCTACGGTGTGGAGACACCGGAGCGAGAGTACAGGTACTCGTTAGAGAACGAGGGCACTGAGCGTGACCACCTCGAGTAGTCATTAGGGAGTCTACCTTCTCGTCAATGACTGACTCGATGCTGCAGTAGTGTGTCTGGTTCTTTGACCTGAGATGCATCGGCAGTTCACCTTGAGGGTGTTATAGTTTGACTACACCATTACTCGGTCTCCTAGCCATATGGAACCCTGAGGTGTATGTTGGCTGTGACATGTTCATTGTAGGAACTGGATTGCATCAAGATGGGATCTATCTACCTCGGTGGTAGAGGAGTAGCCCTATGATGATCATGAGAATCAAGTCCTGAAGCCCATGGCCATGGCAGAGTGAAATAATAGAAAGAGTTTCTATTTAGATTTTCACATTGGACTCGAATCGAATGATTACATCATATGACAGAGACTAGGGTTTGACGAGTTCACCTTAACCCTAATCTGATCGGGGCTCAAGATAGAAGAACTGAATCACACAGGTAGCTGCACCAAGAGGTTCGCATTCAGCTCTGATGGGTTGCCACCATATACTGCTAGGTGTCACTGGTGGATTTTGGGAGCAATTAGAATGATTTAGATGATCGATCATTCTAGCTGTTCGAATCAGAAGAGTTCTGATCCATCGAAAGGAGTTTCGATGATGTCGATGATAGAGATCATGACATATCCCATTACCATACAGAACTGAACCTAACTGGGTCACACAAACAAGGGTTTGAATCTGGTGATCATCAATTGAACTAATATAGTTCAATTGATCTGAATGAGATTCAATTAGGTTCAAGGAAATCGTGCTAGCACTCGATTGAACCTAACGTTCTTCTTTTACTATCATAAATAAGTTGTCCTGTCTGAGCCAAAGGAGTTTGTGCTCAAATCAGAGGCCTTCATATGGTCTGACTGGAGGTTGTCCAAGTCAGAATAGGTTGTCTTATTTGTAAGACATTACCTGCCATTTTTGGTCACCTGCCATTTCTTGTTCTTTGACTTTGGTCAAAAGTCTACCTTTGACTGGTCAAACGTTGACCATTCACCCTTTGACTTTTGACCACATGTCATGCACCTATTGGAGAGCTGGTGGGGGCTTGTCCCCCTGCCAGAACCTGGCAAGGAGAAGGGCGCACGCCAAGGGAGGCGTGAGCCCAAGTAAGGAGGCGCCTAGGAGTCCTTGTTGGACAAGGACTCCATCTCCCTTTAGGATTCCAATGAGAGTTCTTCTAAGAATCCAGTTTGACTGGTCCAAGGCACTCTCCAAGTAGGAATCCAGGGGACTCTAATCCCACCAATCAGATTTAGATCTGATTTCACAAAGGGTTGTGATTGGTTGGGAGGAAGATGACTTGGATCACGCTTAGTCTATATAAGAGACCCAGCGCCCAAGTGAAAAAAATAATCAAGAAGCAATCTTCCCACGCCCCAAGGCTGCCTCTCTCCCCTTTCTCCACGCCATACTCTCTTCTCCCCTTGCTCTCCACGTCCAAAAGTGTTTTGGATTTGGATTGGTGCGATTTAGATCAAGAAAAGGAGATCAAAAGCAAGAAGGCTGCGCTGCTGCGAAGAACGACTGCAGATCTTCAAAAGGAGTTTTGAAGATCCTCCAGATCAGATCCAGATCTGATTTTTGGAGGCGTGATAGAGAAGAAGAGGATCTCCAGATCCAGCCCGAGTGGATACCGGTAGAGGCCAGGCGCTTGCGTGGCTTGATCCAGAACCTTCCGCTGCAAACAGGATCATCAACAGGGTAATAGGATTACCCTATTCAGGTAAATTGAATGTGATTTAATTTATCCTTTTCATTTAATTTTTATTAAATAAATAAGAATCAGATCTGAAGCATCCCTGATCTGATACAGATCTAAGAGAAAAAATTTTTAAATATATCTCTTGATCTGATCAGATCTGAACGAACCTGGTCAGGGAAATCAGGATTCCCTTCATTCACTTTTCTCTAAATCTCAAGTCCTTCTATCTCTCCTTCCTCCTCTCTTCTCCTAAATAATAATAATAATAATAATAATAATAATCTTTCAAAATTATAACTTGGAAAAGGGAATTGGGTTGACTTGTGAGAATTGAATCAAACCCCATTTTAAGTCAAGAAATTGAATGCACCTATAGACAAAATAAAAAAAATTATCAAAGAAGGGAAGAAATCTGAGGCAAAAGTAGATCCAAAAATGGCTGAAGATCTAAGGAGAGAGGTAGTTGCAATAGGAAATAATGAGGTTGCTAGAGAGGCAAACCCCAAGGCACTATAGGATTATACCATGCCTATGGTGAATGGAGCTTCATCTAGCATCACAAGGCCACCTATGCAGGCAAACAACTTTGATATCAAGCCTGCTTTGATCCAAATGGTCCAGACAGTAGTTTAGTTTGGAGGATTGTCCAATGATGATTCTAATGTGCACATTGCAAACTTCTTGGAGATATGTGATACCCTTAAGCAAAATGGAGTGTCAGATGATGTAATTTGGCTGAGACTATTCTCATTTTTACCTAGAGACAAGGCTAAGTATGGTTACAATCTCTTCTTGCTGGCTTGATCACCACTTGGAATGACTTAGAATAAAAATTTTTGGCAAAATTCTTTCCACTTGCTAAGACTGCCAAGTTGAGGACCGACATCCAAACCTTCATACAATTCGACATGGAGACCTTATATGAAGTCTGAAAAAGGTTTAAGGATTTGCTTAAGAGGTGTCCACACCATGGGCTGCCTAAATGGTTGGTTGTGCAAATCTTCTACAATGGGTTGAATAACCATACTAGAATTAA
Source organism: Cocos nucifera (assembly GCA_006176705.1). Lineage (NCBI taxonomy): Eukaryota > Viridiplantae > Streptophyta > Magnoliopsida > Arecales > Arecaceae > Cocos > Cocos nucifera. The sequence goes on from QRFJ01005152.1 coordinate 39,767, forward strand.
TATTGATGCTATTGCTGGAGGTTCATTAATAGAAAAGTCACTTGATGAGGCCTATGATCTGTTGGAGGAAATGGCCAACAATAATTACCAATGGCCTAATGAGAGGAACATGGCAAGGAGACCTGCTGGAATTCATGAGATAGATGCTATTACTGCACTCAATGCTAAGGTAGACACTATTTTCAAAAAATTAGATCATTTATCTATTAATGCTATCAATACTCGTGTGTAGGCCTGTGAGATATGTAATGGGCAACATGCTACTCGAGATTGCCCGATTGATAGTTCATTCATGCCTCCAGTATAAGAACAAGTGTAATATGTGGCAAACCAAGGAAGGCAATAGAATAATTCATACTCAAATACCTATATGCTTGCCTAGAAGAACCACCTAAATTTTTTCTGAGAAAATTAGCAACAATAATAGAATTATTAGAATAGAGGACCACCTAATTTTCCATAGCAAGAAAAGAAGTCCAACCTGGAAGAATTGGTTACAACTCTCACCAAGGCCACTACTGATTTCATGGGTGAAACTAAAGCAAACTTTCAAAACCAACAAGCTGCCATTAGAAACTTGGAAGTGCAAATGGGATAGTTGGCCAGCATGGTAGCTAACAAAACTCAAGGATCATTGCATAGCAATACTGAAACAAACCCAAAGGAGCATGTGAAGGCAATTATCTTGAGGAGTGAAAAACAACTAGAGGAGGAACCAAGGGAAAAGCTAGTAAAGGAGCAAGTAAAGGAACAAGCTCAAGAAGAGACTATGGTCAAAGAGAAGCTAAAAGAGAAAAAGAAAGAGCTAGTAAAGCCCTACATTCCATCAGTTTTTTTCCTCGAAGGCTCAAGCAAAGTAAGGATGACAAAAGTTTCCTGAAGTTTTTGGAGATCTTCAAGAAACTACACATAAATATTTCATTTGCAGAGGTATTAGCTCAAATGCCTAGCTATGCCATTCTTGAAAGACATCCTTTTCAAAAAGAGAAGGCTAGAAGACCATGAGAAAGTCATGCTCATCGAAGAATGCAATGCAATCATTTAGAACAAGTTGCCATCAAAATTAAAGGATCCAGGGAGTTTTATAATTCCACGCAATATTGGCAATATTAAATTCACTAAAGCATTGTGTGATTTAGGTGCTAGCATTAACTTGATGCCTTTATCTATTTTCAGGAAGCTTGGGCTGGGGGATGTAAAACCGACCAATGTTTCATTGCAACTAGCTGATCGATTGGTGACATATCCTAAAGGCATAGTGAAGGATATGTTAGTTAAGGTGGATAAATTTATCTTCCCAGTAGATTTCATTATCTTGGATATGGAGGAAGATAGAGAGGTTCCTTTGATATTGGGATGTCTATTCCTTGCAATTGGCAAGGCACTCATAGATGCTCATGAGGGTAAGCTTACTTTAAGAGTGGGGCAAGAAGAGGTAATTTTTAATGTGCTTAATTCTTCTAAATATCCTCTTAAGAATAATGACTATTTTAGATTAGATGTGATTAATAAATTTGTTGGTAAAATAATTGATAATTCTGAATATGACTTGATTAATTATGTTGAAGAGAAATTTATTGAAAATAAATTTGAATAATTAATTGAGCATGTTAATGTGTTAAATGATGTTGAGAAAGTAGAGGATTCAGTAGAGGCTAAGCCAACCCCCAAGCTTGAGCTTAAACAGCTTTCTTCTTACTTAAGATATGCATTCTTGGGAGACTCATCTATTTTTTTTGTCATTATATCTACTCATTTGTCTGTTGAACAAGAGAAAAAATTATTGTATGTGTTGAGAAAGCATAAAAAAGTACTAGGCTGATCTATTGATGATATTAAGAGGATTAGTCCCAGTATATGCATGCATAAAATTTTAATGGAAGATAACTACAAACCTTCAATTAAGCATCAACGTAGGTTAAATCCTAATTTGAAGAAAGTAGTTAGAGCTGAAGTAATGAAATTACTTGATGTAGGAATTATATATCCTATTTCTGATAATGGTTGGGTGAGCCCTATTTACATAGTTCCTAAGAAAGGGGGACTGACTATTATTATAAATGATAGAAATGAGCTGATACCCACTAAAACAGTCATTGGTTGGCATGTGTGTATTGATTATACAAAGTTAGACAAAGCCACATGCAAGGACCATTTTTTCTTGGCTTTTATTGATCAGATGCTTGAGAGATTGTCTGGATATCCCTTCTACTATTTTCTAGATGATTATTCAGGATATTTTCAAATTTTTATTGCACCTAAGAATCAAGAAAAAACTATATTTACTTATCCATATGGAACATTTGCATATAGGAGAATGCCATTTAGGTTATTTAATGCACCTGCGACTTTTCAAAGGTGTATGATGTCTATATTTTTTGACATGATTGAAAAATTCATTAAAATCTTTATGGATGATTTTTCAATTTTTGGTCCTTCTTTTGATAGGTGTTTGACTAACCTCTCTCAAGTTATATAGCATTGTGATAATCTTTTATTGAACTGGGAGAAATATCATTTTATGGTATAGGAAGTAGTATTAGGCCATAAGATTTCATCTAGAGGTATAGAAGTGGACAAAGCAAAGGTGGAGGTCATTGAGAAATTACCACAACCAACATCTATTAAAGGAGTGAGGAGTTTCTTAGGACATGCTGGCTTCTATAGAAGATTTATAAAAGATTTCTCTAAAATTATCAAATCTCTTTATAGTTTATTGATCAAGGATGTGCCTTTTAAATTTATTGATGAGTATTTGGTTGCTTTTAATAGGTTAAAGAGAGAATTAATCTCAGCTCCTATCATCACTACATTTGATTGAAATTTATCATTTGAACTTATATGTGATACAAGCGACTATGCTATAGGTGCAAAACTAGGACAGAAAGGAAAACAGGCTATGCAAGTCAGACACTAAATGATGCATAGTTGAACTATGCCACCATAGAAAAAGAGTTGCTTGCTATTGATTTTGCTTTTAATAAATTTAGACCATATCTTATAAGAGCAAAAATAATAGTTTATACTAACCACTTAGCAATTAAATATTTACTTGAAAAGAAGGATGCGAAACCAAGACTAATTCATTGGGTGCTCTTATTATAGGATTTTAGCTTGGAGATTAGGGATAAGAAAGGAGTAGAAAATCTTGCAGCAGATCACTTGTCCTGGTTAGAGTTAGGTAAAGAAATTGAGGATACTAAAGTACCCATTAATGAATCATTCTCTGATGAGTAGTTATTTACATTACTCACATCTAGCATATCCTCATTTGCTGATATTATTAATTTTAAGGCATGTAATATTATTCCTCCTGAATTTAATTACCAATAGAAAAAAAAAAATTTACATGATGCAAAATATTATTTTTGGGAGGATCCATATTTATATAAGTATTGTCCATATCAGCTTATTAGAAAATGTGTGCTTGATGATGAAATTAAAAATATTTTAAAATTATACCACTCATTAGAGTGTGGGGGCCATTTTGGACCTAGCAAAATAGCTGCTAAGGTATTACAGTATGGTTTTTATTGGCCTAACCTATTTAAAGATGCTATTGCTTTTGTTTCTTCTTGTGACCGATGTCAAAGAATTGGGAATATTTTTTTTAGATAGGAAATGCCACTAACTAATTTCCTTGAGGTAGAGCTGTTTGATGTGTGGGGATTAGATTTTATGGGGTCTTTTCCATCTTCTCATTCAAATCAATACATCTTAGTGATAGTGGACTATGTATCCAAATGGATCGAGGCAGTAGCACTGCCCTTTAATGATGCCAATGTGAGGATTTATGGTGCTCCCAAACCTTGAGAGGCCACGGTGGAGACTAGGATAGGAGTCGTCCTAGGATGGAGGTAGTGTATAGCCCTCCACAGGCTCGAGGTCTGGATGTTCAGGACCTTAAGGGGTTTGGTTGGAGCTTCAAAAACCTGGGACACAAGATGGAGCGAGGAATCGAGAGATTAAAGACTGCAAAAAAGGAGCTTTCTGTAGGTTGGTCAGCTAAGTCTCAGAGCACAGGATAGATAGAAGATCGCATTTGGAACTGCAGGCATGGGATAGAAACTAGGCCAGCTTAGTCTGAAACTGAGCCGACCCAGTCTTAGGTTAGCTAGCCCAGTGCTGAGATTGAGCCGACCTAGTGTGCGGGCAGAGTTACACGTAGATTCTATTTGGGCTAGGATAAGGACTTATCCTAAGGGTCTTAAGGCTTGGTTTAAGAGGTCTTAAGGAGGCTAATTCATGTATAGATTGAGTTTAGATCCAGGGGATGAGAGCATGGACGACATGGGTGTACATGGGCTCGGTGAGTGCTTTCATATATTGGGTTAGCTAGAAAGTTTTTTGGTCAGGCCTAATGGCTATGTATAAATACATAGGTTGTATTAAGGTTCCAAAAAAGATGTGAAATACAGATCTTTTCTTCCTCAACTCTCTCTTCTTTTCTTCTCTCTAGTGTTGCCACCCCAGGATTCTTGAAGAAGCCCTATAGAGGGGGGTGTCTTTCTCAAGCCCAAGGAGGGAGGTGCCCCATCATAGATCCAGGTGGAGGATTGATAGTTTGCTATCCATAGAGAACGTCACAGGTTTCTTTAGGTCCGTGCTAAAGATCAAGGTCTTTTGCAACATGGTATCGGGACTTGTGATGCTAAGGATGATTGGCATTCGAGCGATATCATGGAACAACATTTGGTATTTGAGCGAGGTGATGCTGGTTGGTGGATCTACATTTGGTATTAAAGCCTGATGATGCATGGAAGGGAAGGAGAAGTCGTACAAGGTGAAATCAAAAATATGCACAAGAATTCCATGGTATATCTCAGCTCTATTTTTGTTGTTGCCGTGGTTTGGCTAATCGGGAGCAGCGAATTGAAGGTAGAGGTTGAGAGGATTAACGAAAAAAAAATTTCTCAGGGTGGAAGAATTGGGTGCATGATTTGTTGATCAATCTTGGTGGAAAGATCGAGGTGTATGATGGTTATGTGACAGGCAGGGAGTGCTGGAGTGCTGTAGTAGTATTTTCTTGAAGTTGTAGGGCTGAGAGAGGCTCAACAATGCAGCAGACGAGGGAGGTATCTCAGCAGAAAGCATCAAGGTTCTCTAGGAAGATGGGCAATGTGGGACTGTTGAAGAGAAATTTTTCAAGAAGTAATGGTCAAAGAAAGATTGAAGAAGCGACTATACGTCCTTCGGTGTCAGGAAGGTGGGAAAGTAGTCGGGGGTGCATTCAGTAGTTCGATTAGAGCATGAATTTGCGAAGCCTTAGGAGTGATGGAGATGGATGATCCATGAAGATCCAGTAGGTTAGGGCTGGATGACTATAGAATGGCATAGAGACAAGGCTAGGGAGCATTAGAGTACTACAATAGCGCTTCCCTAGATGCACGAGGCTGAGAGAAGCTCGGTGGTGCAACAACCAAGGGAGGTATCTCAGTAGATCGTGTCAAGGGCATCTAAGGAAGATCGAATGCAGGTCTCAAGGAGAGCCAGAAGGTCTCAGAGAGCGTTAGGGGTATCAAGCAGTCAGAAGTATCATGGATCAAGTTTCTTCTATAGGAGCACCAGGAAGAGTCACGATTCAGATGGAGGATAGTTCTCCAAGTGCAACTAAAGCAATGGCTGGTGTAGGGCCAAAAGAGAAGGACTAGGATGAAATTTTCTAGGGTTCAGTCACTGGATTTAGAAGAGTTGGATGAGCTCTTAGGTTTCGAAGGTGCCCACGAGTTATGGAGGTATCCGAGATGGCTTCGAAGGGATCCACGGAGCATGGAGGGTTTGAAGGGGCAGCGATGGTGTTCGAGGTACAGCAACATATTCAGCAGTACAGCATTGAGTAGTTGGCCTTGGGTGACTCATGCATAGAGTCGATTTCTGCAGCATCAGATGGACTTCGAATATAGGTGGAGCTCTAGAGAGGTGGTTTCATAATTGGAGAGAAATTTAACATGAGTTTAGAGCAGAGGGGTATGGGAGGATCGATATCCTAGCACCAGCACCGGTGATGCACAGTTTTAGATGGAGCAGTGTGTGCAGGTAGACAGGCATAGTTCTGAGAAGACCATGTCAGGATTTGCAGCGAGTGCTGGTATAGGAATGTTGTGGGTTCTCCTGGGAAGTCCAAGAAAGGTGATGCAGCTACTAAGCAGAAGGGATCCTACAATTCTAAGATGGTACAGAGAAGCAAGCTAAGGTCTTCAGCGGTGGAGGCGGTCATCCCAAAGGGCCTTAAGAGTGCACAACAACTGAAGAGAATTGGCGGAGGCGATGATTGCACAAGAGGCTGTCAGGATGCACAAGGACAGCGGGATTGTGCAGGAAGATATTGTCAAGGGTTTGCCAAGGCTTAGGAGCACCAAGGTGAAGATTGTGAGAATTCGTGGTGCTCCCAAGCCTTAGGAGGCCACAGGTGGAGACTAGGACAGGAGTGATTCTAGGGTGGAGGTGGTGCATAGCCCTCCACGGGCTCGAGGTCTGGGTGTTCGGGACCTTGAGAGGCTTGGTTGGAGCTTCGAAAACTTGGAACACAAGGTGGATCGAGGAACCAAAGCTGAAAGATTGAAAACTATAGAAAATGAGCTTTCTATAGGTTAGCCAGCTCAGTCTCAAACTGGACTGGCTAAGTCTCAGAGCATAGAATAGATAGAAGATCGCATTCTAAACTATAAGCACAGGACAGAACTGGGCTGGCTCAGTATGAAACTGAGCTGACCCAATCTCAGGTTAGCCAGCCTAGTGTGCGGATAGAGTAATGCATGGGTTCTATTTGGGCTAGGATAGGGACTTATCCTAGGGGTCTTAAGGCCTGGTTCAAGAGATCTTAAGGGGCTAATTCATATATGGGTTGGATTTAGATCTAGGGGATGAGAGTGTGGGAGACATAGGTGTACATAGGCTCAGTGAGTGCTTTCATGTATTGGGTTAGTTGGGGAGTTTTTTGGTCGAGCCTAATAGCTATATATAAATACATAGGTTGTATTATGGTTTCAAAAAAAGTGTGAAATACAGATTTTTTCTCTCTCAACTCTCTCTTCTTCTCTTCTCTCTAGAGTTGCCGCCCCAGAGTTCTTGAAGAAGCCCTAAAGAGAGGGGCATCTCCCTCAAGCCTAAGGAGGGAGGCACCCCATCACTGATCCAGGTGGAGGATCGATGGTTTGCTACCCATAGAGAATGTCACATGTTTCTTCGGGTCCATGCTAAAGATCAGAGGCTTCCGCAACATGATATCAGAACTTGTGATGCCAGGGATGATTAGCGTTCGAGCAATATCATGGAACAACATTTGGTATCAGAGCGAGGTGATGCCAGTTGGTGGGTCTACAGCCAAGAGCGTGCTCGAGTTCTTAAAGAAATACATATTTACACACTTTGATGTTCCAAAGGCTATCATCATGGATGGAGCTAAGCATTTCTGTAATCATTATTTGGATTCTTTACTTACACACTTTGGTGTTCCAAGGGCTATCATCATGGATAGAGGTAAGCATTTCTGTAATCATTATTTGGATTCTCTACTTACAAAATATAGTGTTACTCATCGGTAGGTTCACCATATCATCCCCAAAGAAGTGAATAAGTGGAGATCTCTAACCATGAAATTAAAAGGATATTGGAGACCACCATCAACTCATCGAGAAAAGACTTATCCCCAAAATTAGATGATGCATTATTATTGGGGATAAACTCCGCTTCCGTCGAAGTCCAGTCTGATGCTTAGCCTAATGCAACTGATAATCATGGAAGAGCTTCGATCGAAAATTCTTCCTTCAGTGGCCGAATTTCAATCGAACTCCTTCAGCAGCCAAACTCCTCCAGCGATTTAACCCCAGCTGACCTCCTCCAGCAGCCAAACCCTAGCCGAACTTCTTCAATAGCCGAACTCCTTTCGAATTTCTTCCATCAGTCGAATTTCTACAGGAGCCAAACTCCTTCCGAACCTCTCCTTCAGTCGGATTCCTCTAGGAGCCAAACTTCTTTTGGACCTCTCCTTCAATTGGATACCTCTAGGAGCCGAACTCCTTCTAAATTCCTCCAACAGTCAAATTTCTTCAAGAGCCGAACTTCTTCCAAACTCCTCCAGCAGTTGGATTTCTCCAGGAGCCAAACTCCTTCTGAATTTTTCTTTCAGTCAGATTTCTCCAAGAGCCGAACTCCTTCTGGATTTCCTCAGTAGTTGGATTTCTGCAAGAGCCGAACTCCTTTCGAACTCTTCCAACAGTCGAATTTCTTCAAGAGTCGAACTCCTTCAGATTTTTTCTTCAGTTAGATTTCTCCAGGAGTTGAACTCCTTTCGAATTTCTTCTTTAGTTGAATTTCTCTAGGAGCCGAATTCCTTCCAAATTTCTCCAGCAGTCGGATTCCTCCAGAAGTCAAACTCCTTCCGAACTCCTCCAGTAGTCGAATTCCTTCAGGAGCCGAACTCCTTCCCGACTTCTCCTTCAGTCGAATTCCTCCATGAGTCGAACTCCTCCAGCAGTCGAATTCCTCTAGGAGTCGAACTTCTTTCAAATTTTTCTAGCAGTCAGATTTCTCCAGGAGTCAAACTTCTTTCGAATTTCTCCTTCAATGAAATTTCTTCAAGAGCCGAACTCCTTCTGAATTTTTTCAGTAGTCAGATTTCTCCAAGAGTCAAACTCCTTCCAAATTTCTCCAGCAGTCGGATTCTTTTAGAAGCCGAACTCCTTTCAAATTTCTCCAATAGTCGGATTCTTCTAGGAGCCAAACTCCTTTCGAACTTCTTCAGTAGTCGGATTTCTTCAGGAGCCGAACTTCTTTCGAATTTCTCCAATAGTCAGATTTCTCTAGGAGCTAAACTCCTTCCAAACTTCTTCTTCAATCGAATTTCTTTAGGAGATGAACTTCTTTCAAACTCCTCTAGCGATCGAATTTTTCTAGAAACTGAACTCCTTTCGGACATCTCCTTCAATCGAATTCCTTTAGAAATCGAACTTCTTATGAACTTCTCCTTCAGTCAGATTCTGAATGCCTACTTTTTTCGGTTGGTTACGACTGTCATTTATCAGTCTGCTACAAGCAACTCCACTACTGGATGGTTACGATTGTCATTATCAGTCTATTACAAGCGACACCTCTCTCCATAATAAATTTTATGTGGCCTAGAGTGGCCCACTATCGGATGGTTATGGCTATCATTATTAGTCTATTGCGAGCGACACCTCTTTCCATAATAAATTTCATGTGGCCCAGTGTAGCCTACTATCGGATGGTTACAACAAACTTCATCTATAAAAAGAGACCTTTCAGATATATTTTCTCTAGGCTCTTTACTTCTTTCCCAAAATTTTGCTGAATTCATATTCGAGGACTCCATTTCTATTAGCCAAAAGAGCTGACTTGATCATCGGAGGATCCTGTCGGAGTGATAAGCATCATAAATTCACCAATAAAAGTATTAATTTATTAATTAATTTATATTAATTTTTAAAAATTATTAATCAATTTATATAAAATTTTTAAGAAATTCATATTTTTATTAATTAAAAAATTAATTAAAAAATGATAAAAATTAAAAAATAAAATTTTATTATTAATGGAAAGAGCTCATTTTTCTAATCATAATGAAATAAATTTTGAGTAAAACGGAGCTAAAACAAAAAAGATATGAATTTTTAAAAAAATAAAATAAATAAAATTTAAATAAAAAAGAAAATGGCTCAGCCGGCTCCGCAAGCCAAGCCACCAAGCCAAGTCAAGCCATCAAAGTCGACTCAGTCGATGAAGCCATCAGTCGATCCATGATCCAAGCGTGGACCGCTAGCTCAGCAGAAACCGACGAATCAGAGCCTGCCATGTGGTAGACCTAGATCCCTAAAGGGTTTACAGGAAATTCATCATGGCTCATAGGGCATTTTTGCTGATTGATTGCGGTGCACGATATAGCCGGTCCATGCGGTCCATGGGAATAGTAAACACACGATCGTACGGTGGTGGTTATTTGCAGTCAAGATCGGACGGTCAGCATTTTTTTCGATTATCGATTTCACTCGGATCGCCATCGGATGGCAGCGCTTGATTCCAGCTTCGATCCAACGGTCCAGAACACTTCCGACGGTGATCAGGATTCTCGAAGCATGATTTACGACTAGATTTCCTCCATCAAGCGCAATCCAATGGTCAGAAATTGATCCGATCCAATCTGGATTGATATGCATCCGATTTTGATGATTTTTGAACCGTTGGATTCTTATTGAATGGTCAGATTTCACCAGGCTTACCAAAGTCGTATCAGAGCTATTTTAATTCAAATTTTATTCAGATTTTGATGATTACAAAGGCCATTAGTCCCACATTGCCTTCAGAAATAAATATCCAGCCCTCCTAGTTCTATAAAAAGGATCCCAGGCCTCCAAAAATTAACATCTCCGATCAAGGTGAAGCTTTGGTACAGAGTGAAGTCAGGCTATGGGTTAATGGCTGCTTCAAAGCAATGGATGTTGAGAAGAAGAGTCAGACTTCTACACCATCTTTCTGCCAATGTCGATCCAAAATCAGAGATCAGGCTATTTTATTTTTTTTAAATTCCATGTATTTAAATTCTAAAATTTTAATTAATAAAAATTTTATTTTTGCACTTTAATTTCTTGCTTTTTATTTTTATTGCAATTTAATTTCTGCACTTTAATTATTACTTTTTATTTTATTACACGGTTGTAGAAGAAATCCTATTCAGTAAGAATAATGCAGTTAACAAACTAGTATCTCCAAAAAAAATCAGGAAGGTCTGTGAAGCTCATCATAGATCGAACCATATCTAAAAGGGTTCGGTTCCTCCATTCTGAAATTTTATTGAGTTGAGGTGTTTCAATGGAGTCCATTGAGAGACTATGCCATTTTTCTTGAGATAGTTCAAGATTTTACAAAACTAAGGTATATCACCTTCTCAATCTGACAAAGAACCTTAATGGATTTTTCTATTTGCTTTTCTACTTTATGTCTAAATTTTTTAAACTTTTTAAAAGCTTCAGACTTGTATCTCATAAGATACACATACCCATACCTAGATAAATCATCGATAAAGATTATGAAGTAGATAAAGTTTGCCTCTAAGCTGGCACATCAAATAGAGCTCACGACAACCACAATCAGTGATCGCTACCTAGCGGCCAAGAAGTATCCCCGCATAGGCTACTTTCTCCATAATCCTAACAAAAGAGAGATTTAGTCATTTTGTCATGAAGATAAGATTTACAAATTGGATATGACTCGAAAGTCAACGGATTCAATAGCCCATTTTTCTCTAATTTGTTAATCCTATCATCTGCTATATGACCTAGCCTTAGGTGCCATAAATACCTATCGTTTAGACTATCTCTAGCTCATTTTTTCTATGGCAATTCACATTTTGCTCGAAATTAAAAATAGATACATCAACATGTAAATGATAAAGACCGTTAATAAGAAAACCACTTGCAATTATATTTCTTTCATAAAGAATGTTACAATGGTCCTTAAGAAAACTAATTACATAGCCTTCTAATGCAAGGCAAGAAATAGAAATCAAATTTCTGCTTGCTGTAGGCACATAATAACAGCCTTTTAACACTAAGTTTAAACTAGATGGTAGTCGAAGAGGGTATGTTCCCATGGCCACGATAGCAACTTTTGCTCCATTTTCGACGTACAGGATCATCTCACCATCCCTCAGTCTCCTACTATCCTTTAAGATCTTCTATGCCACAAGAAGTGCACAAGTGGGCACTAGAATCAGAGTCAAGCATCCAATTGGATGCAGAAAAAACCATAAGGTTAGACTCAATAACGAACATACCTCCAGAAGGACCTGCCTCCTTCTTCTTTAGGGTGGCCAGATAAGTAGGACAGTTTCACTTTCAATAGCTGTCATTGTTGCAATGAAAATACTTTCCTTTATCAAGCGGTTCTCTTCTATCTTAGCTCCGCCTTGTTTCTTCTTTCCTCCTTCTACCTTCTACTTTTTTTGCAGACTACTTCTCTCTATTTCAAAAGACTTTCTATTGAAAGAAGTCCACTTCCATAAAGCAAGTATTGAGCCATCTCATGAACCTTTCAATGGAAAAGCTCAGCGGTAACCAGCAGTTCATAAGTTCAGCTAAGAAATTTTAAAATTTATGCATATGGTAGTTCAATGATGAACTTTCCAATATGCATTAGTCAAGATTGTAAGAATTATATACATTTCTGCAGATCCAAGTCCAACCTCACTCTGAGCTCTCAAGCTCTTCAAATCCTAAATCATCATCGACAGAATGATCTTGGACTGACTGCCCATCATGCATCTTAGCCTTGAAAAGTTATTTAGTGACTTGATAACTTGGCTGCACTGACTCTGTTCACACAAACACTCTCTATAGTAGCTCAACATTTGGCGAGCAGTCCCTTGAATATCTTTATGTTGTACTATAACAGCATCGACTGTAGTCATCAACATCCAAGACAGCCCAACATGAGTATCTGATCTTGTTATCTTCGTCCGTGCAATTTATCCAGAGATGCTCTCTACTCAACGAAACATGACGACGAACTCAGGTAAAGGTGGAGGATACCTGATCCAATACATGAGTTAACTTCTTAAAACCCAAAATAATTTTGAAGTTTCAGAAGCCAATCCTTATAAATTTGGTTCGGTCAGTCCTATGGGTATTCAGAGATACATGCTAGTGGATTGGATGTAGACATTTTCCTATATGAGAGTGAAAATTTTTAGGTTAGATATTATAATTAAGACAATTAAACCAATTTATTTAAAAATTTTTATTTTTAAAATAAAATTAAGCTCTCACTATTTCTTGGATCCCTACTTTCTCTTATTAGAGATGCAAAAATCTTCACGATTACTTGATTTGTAGTGGTGGTGCCAGTCCATCGACTTACTCATCACCATTACCTAACAGTTTATTGATGGATGGAATTAGACCAATGAGTAAACAACTCTTGTTCAATGATTCTTTAATTCATGGTGCATTCCTAACTTGATCTCTAATTTATGAATCTCATCATGTCCAAAATATTGATCCACTCCTAGTTAAAGTCAGACCCACTATTTGTACAGATTGGATCCTAATTGAGTCTCTCACCATATTCAGGAATATTGAGCCCAATCCATCCTCCAGTCTGTAGCATCCAATGCCTAATAGACATGGTTGCATCTTTTCGGTGCAACTGAGCCACTATAACCAGCTAAGAACAATCAACCCCGAATAAGGGTTCCGCACATCTATAATGCG
>QRFJ01005152.1:53014-133687 GCA_006176705.1 Cocos nucifera
TGGAAGACCTTAGACTTAATTTTTCTTAGGAAGATTTGATTTATGTCTCATTAAACTAGACTTGACATAGTCATAACTATTATGACTAACCTAGTGGCATGGGTTAGCTTAGATTATTGACCACCTTAGATCAGAACTGAGCCAACAAACATAACCAGATAAGTGAGATCGATGGAAGGGATATGCCATTAACTCGACAAGAACGTATTTGAGTCGAGTAGCTCCTAATTAAAAATTAGTCGGTCGTATCTGCCAAACTTACCTTAGACACCAAATTATTGAGCCAGAACTAATTGGGTTAGCCTACAATCCAAACTCTAACCACTGAGCCTAATTAGATCTTAGCTTGATTGATTACTTATGTGAATCGATCTTGACCCAGACTTAATCCTATTAGGCTGGTCAATTTTAGCAATGTTGATCCCATCTAATCAACTCTTGATTCGATTTGATCAACTGCTAGACCTAATTAAGCTACCCAAGCTCGAACCCAATATTATGAGTATATCTTAGATTTAAAATTCTTAATTTTAAACTTAATTAATATTTCATAATCTTAATTCTTAATTAAGTTTAAGATTCATAAATAAAATATGTAAATAAGATCCTAGGATTTCAGGATCCAGAATTTTGCAAAAAATAAGTTTTCAATTTCTAATTAAGAACGAATGCGCAGCACCCGTACACATCATAAGAACACCCCATCGAATGGAAGGAGAGGGTCTTTAAATCCTACTTTGTTCTTATGATCGGACGGCCAAGAAAAATGCCTTAATCAAAAATACAACTAATCTACAAAACTAATTGGATCTAAGCATATATCTCATATAAAAATTGATCTAATTAAAACATATTTTGCATACATCATATCATGCATATTTTTTAGATCTAAATTATCTCATAATTATCTAAAAAATTAAATTTAAATTTGATCACATCAAATAAAATTTAATTAGACCTTTTGTAGAACTATTTTATAACTAGTCTAAACATGCAATTATCATATCTCATATGAACAAATTAAATTTAATTTATTTTCTATTTTTAGATCTGATTATAACACTTATAATATCAAAAAATAGTAAATAAATAGATTTTAAAATTATAATTAATTAAATAAAAATTATGATTATACTAGACTATACATAGAATAATTCTATTCCTAGTCTAGTTATGTATCTCATACATTTTAGATTTAGATTAATTAATTTTAATTTTTTAATTTTTTAATTTTAAATTTAATCATATTTCATGTGATATCTAAAATTACTAATTTATTAGATTAAATTAGATCTAAATAAATTTTATGTAACCTGGCTCTGATACCAGTTGAAAGGAGAAATTAGATTTTTCGGGTCAGATTCATTCAAATTTGATTGAATCGAGAGACATATTTTAAAAATTTTTTCTTAGATCCAAATCAGATCCGACACTTTTCAGATCTAATTTTATGATCTAATAAATAAAAAAATTAAATTAAATTAAATTTAAATTAATATTATCTTATTTTGGATAATCTGATTATCCTTTGATGATCCTACTGATTGCCTGAGGTTCTGGATCTAGCCACGCAAGTGCCTAGCCTCTATCAGTATCCACTTAGACTGGATCTAAAGATCTTCTTCTTCTCTTTCTTTTCTTCAAAAATTAGATCTAAATCTGATTTTGAAGATGTGCTGCTATCTCTTGTAGCAGTGTTGCCTTCTTGCTTTCTCGTCAGCCTTTTCTTGCCTGGATCTCACCAAACTAAATCCCAACTTCCTTGGGTGTGGAGAGGAGAGAGAGGGTTAGAAGATGGCATGGAGGAGGGAGAGGGGCAGCCTTGGGGTGTGGGCTAAGAGGAACTCACAAAAAGTTGGGTGCAGATAGGGTTTATTTATAGACCCTGCTGCGCCATGCGGTGCTGCATCATTCCGACCAATCATGTTGCTTCATGCAATCAAATCTAAATCTGATTGATGGGATGACATCATCTGATCGAATTAAATGAGAGCTCCATAAATTCATCCTTAAATGGTGCCTAAGATTGGTCAAAGTCTATAGGTAAGGGTCATCTAGTTTGAATCCAAGAAGCAACCTAGAGTCCCATCTGTATGGAACTCCAGTGTTTATCCACATGGGGCGCATGCCATCCTAGGCGTGCACCCTCCATCTACCTACCAAATGATAGGTGGACTTGGTCAATAAGTCTCTCCTATGGATGCATGACACATGGGTAGATGTCCAAGGATCAGAGGTCAACGTTTGACCAAAGTCAAAGAATAAGAATTAGCGGATGATGGAAAATGATAGGTGTTGTCTCAAATTTATCTCATAAATTAAGACAACCTTTTCTGATCTGGATAAACTTCAGTCAGACCAAGTAAAGGTACCTGAGTGAGCACAAATATATTTGGCTCAGTCGAGATAACTTTTAATGATAGAAAAAGAAGAATGTTAGGTTCAATCGTGTGCTAGCATGATTTTTTTGAATCTAATTGAATCTAATTCAAATCAATTGAACTAGGTTAGTCCAATCGATGATATCCAGATCCAAATTCTTATTTGTGTGATCCAGTTAGATTCAGTTCTGTATGATAATGGGATATGTGATAATCTCTATCATCGACATCATCAAAATTTCTTTCGATGGATCAAAACTCTTCTGATTCAGACAACTGGAATGATCAATCATCTAAATCATTCTAGTTGCTTCCAAAATCCATCAGTGACACCTAACAGTATATGGTGGCAACCCATCAAAATTGAAAATAAATCTCTCGGTGTAGCTACTTGTGTGGTTAAGTTCTTCTATCTTGAGCTCCGATCAGATTAGGATTAAGGTGAACTCGTCAAATCCTAATTTCTATCATATGATTTAATAATTCGATTCAAGTCTGATGTGAAAATCTTAATAGAAACTCTTTTTATTATTTCACTCTCTGCCATGGCTATGGGCTTATGGACTTGATTATCATGATTATCATAGGGCTGCTCCTCTTCTATCGAGATAGATAGATTCTCTTTTGGTGCAATTCAATTCCTACAATGAATATGCTATAGCCAACATACACCTCAGAATTCCAAATGGCTAGGAGATTGAGTCATGGTGTAGTCAAACTATAACACCCTCAAAGTGAACTGCCAATGCACCTCAGGTCAAAGAACCAGACACACCATTGCAGCTTCGAGTCAATCATCGACGAGAAGGTAGGCTTTCTTATAACTACTCGAGGTGGTCACGCTCAGTACCCTCATTCTCTAACGAGTACCTATACTCTCACTCCGATGTCTCCACACCATAGACTTAAGACTCATCTACTATAAAGAAGCAATTATACACTAACCTTTCGAATCAATCACCATCCTCATGATGATCCTATGGTCAGGAGCATTTTTATGAGTTAATAATGAAAATTTTTGTCTTAAATTTTCAACTCTTGAAAATAAGAATTATCATTACCATTAACTCAAGGGATGTATCACAGACACTAAATACACATTTATGATAAAAAATAATTTATTTTATTATTTATAGTCAAAATTATAATTTTATCCCTAAAAATATATTACAAGTGTCAGCCAATTCTGACTTCTAGGGTACATATATCTAACACCGATATTTTCTTACATCGCTAAAAGTTTATTTTTTGATGATTATTTTACATCGATAATAACTTAATTACCTTTCATTGATTTTTAAATTAGTTTTTATATTTTTATAAATAATTTATGAGTATAATTATTGAATTTAAAGCTCATCTTCATCATTCGTTATCTAAATAATTATTATTAGATTATCGTTATAAAAGTCTACCTCGATCAGGTTATCCTAGCTATGTCGATCAATAAAATTCATCTCGACGGTCAGGAATGACCGCATGATAATCTAATAAATAGAGATACCAATTGATCCAAAAACTTATAGCAATGCTCTCGATGATATTTGTAACATGCTATCAAAATTTTACTTCAATTGGACATCATTATCATGATAAATTTAGTAAGGAATGATTTCAGTCATTAAATAAAAAATGAATGATCAAAAAATCAAACGACATCCGATTTAGATGATTTTTTAAATAAGTAATTTTTGCTACTACTTTCATCGTTTATATGATCATGATCATAAAATTTAAACTATACATATATGAATCATCCATGTTAAGCAGATTTTATAAAAATACAAGTATATTTACCTAGCCATCTCAAGAGTTAGTATCAAGAGATATAAAATTTTGGATTGTTCATATATATGCGGTTTGAATTTTATGATCATCAACGTACAAACAATCAAAGTATTAGCAAAGATCATTAATCTAAAAAATTATCTTATAATCGAACGCGTTTGGCCTTTTGATCACTAGTTTTTTATTTAATGGCTGAAATCATTCCGTACTAAATTAACTATAATAATGAAGTCCGATTGAGATAAAATTTTGATCGTATGCTATAAATATCACTGAGATCATCTTTGTAAGTTTTTGGATCCATCAGTGGTCTCTATCTATCAGATCATCATGTGGTCATTCGTAATCGTCGAAATTAAATTTTATTGATCGATATAACTAGGATAACATGATCGAGGTAGACTTTTATAATGATAATCTAATAATAATTATTTAGATAACGAATGGTGAAGATGAATTTTAAATTCTAAAATTATATCGATAAATTATTTATAAAAAAAATTATTAAAATAACTTAATATTTGCCTACGCTCTTAATTACGTAGATAATGAATGCTACAAATAAGAAAATTACCTACGAAAACTAAAAATAATTGGTCATATTTCCTACGTTAGCTTAGCATCGATAAATTATTTATAAAAATAAATTAAATTAATAAAAAAATATATTTATCGATGTTAAATAAGCATCGGCAATAAGCCTAATTACCTACAAAAGAAATAAGCATGGGTAATTAGACTTATTACCTACGCTAACTTATCGTCAGCAAATTATTTATAAAAATAAAAAAATTAATAAAAAAAAAAAATATTTGCCGATGTTAGTTTAGCGTAGGAAATAAGTCTAATTACCTACGTAAAACTTAAACATAGGCAATTGGCCTTATTGCCTATGTTAGCTTAGCATCGATAAATTATTTAAAAAATAAAATAAATTAATCAAAAAAAAATTTGCTGACGTTAAATAAGCATCGGCAATAATCTAATTACCTATGGAAGAATTAAGCATGGGTAATTAGACTTATTATCTACTCTAACTTTTCATCGATAAATTATTTATAAAAATAAAAAAGTTAATAAAAAAAAATATTTGCCGACGTTAGTTTAGCATAGGAAATAAGGCTAATTACCTACGTAAAAGTTAAACGTAGGCAATTGACCTTATTGCCTACGTTAGCTTAGCATCGATAAATTATTTATAAAAATAAAATAAATTAATTAAAAAAAATATTTGCTGATGTTAAATAAGCATCGGCAATAAGTCTAATTACCTATGGAAGAATTAAGCATGGATAATTATCTTATTACCTATGCTAATTTATCATCGGCAAATATTTATCAAATATTAAAAAATTAAGCCTATACATTATCGACGCTATTATTTAAATATTGATGCTACTTTTACGTAGCTAATTATGTTTTGCGACGTTTAATTTATAGCATAGCTAATTATGTCAATTTTATCAATATTTATGATTTTGCACAGCTATTTATCCTCTTTATTTATGTAAAATTTTGCATAGATAAATATTGCATCGGCAAAATTTCTATTTCTTATAGTGAATTTTAGACTTTGGTCTGATCTTGCAAAATAATTTTGGATATGGATCCATCATAAAATCCAAAAATGGTTATCTAGACTAGTCTAAGGTATATAGAAACCTAACTCTATTTCCAACCACGTGGAGTGCTGGACATACAGATCTTCTATAGTACTCATGCTGCACCGTACGATATGATCCATCGTGTGCACCATCTATCACAGGATAAACGGCTGCACGCAATCATGCATGGTGTGCATCTCATGACTCCGTATCAATATGCAGCCATTCATTATACGGTAGATGATTTGCATGATATACCATACCATATGATGCACCGCACCCCATACAGGGATCTGTTACAAACCCAGCACTCAGGCGAAACTATTGCATGCACCAGGTGCAAGTTAACTAGGGCAAAACCCTGATCATATGCATGATGGATGGCACGCAATCGAGAATGGGTGAAATACAAGAGGGAGCGTGGCGTGTTATCTACCGTGAAATTTGATGCAGTCCAATCGCACCTGGTGCATTACGGAGGCCCTCCTCAGGAACCTAATGTAACCCATACAGACCGCATCTTTTGTCTCCAACTTATCCAAATTTCAGAAAAAGAGCACCATGTGGCTTGCCTGTTGGAATGCTACGTACGTGTTTGTTCCATAAGACTTCACTAAAGCGGTTTGTCCTCATCCGCACGCACCTCCACAAGTGTCTATGGGACTTGGATCTTATCAAAACAAGAGAAACAAATCCCTCCTCTGAGATCAGGCCGTCTGCGTGGGCAAAACCTCATATCAGGAACAGCGGCAACAGACATATAGCATCAATTCCGTGCCAATCCATATATCTCTCTTTTCGAGATGAAATATTCCAGTGCCATCTCTTACTCAGTTTGGTATGAATCTAATGACCCTCCCCAGCCGGAGGCGAAGCTTCATCAGTCAACATAATACAGAGGAGAAGATAATGGAAGAGCTACATGCCGGCTGTGGGAATTTTATATTCTTCCCCGGAGTGAAGTTGCGGAAGACCAACAGAATGCATAAGCCAATAGTTACAAAGACTCGGGAAAGAAGCAAATTTATCTGACGATAGCACTTAAAAAGGCCTCACCAATAAAGATGGCCGATAAAAGTTAAAACATTCTCTTGAGACTTTCTTTTGGAAAAAAAAGGAGACAAGGAGTACGATCCTTTCCCTATTGTTATCCAATACAGTACCGTTGGGGCGGAGAAAAAAGCTTTGTAACGGAGAAAAAAGCATTGCAGCAGATGCCCCATCTCTAGCATTTTCTCAGGAAATTAAAGCATCGTAGCGTTTTCCCAAAAAAATGAAGGTTACTAGTCAAATGTAGACCAACTTTATCATGCAACCAAACATGAATCCAAATTGAATCTCCTTCACAAATTTTATTGCTAGAACTGAAAAACAAAAAGAACAAGAGCGGAAGCACCAAAATCGCAAAGCATTCTCTCTCCCCAAGAACCGGAGAAGATCCCTTCATCTCTTTATTATCTAACTTCATAATAACCTGTACACACACATCTACACTACGCCCGATATCCATTTATGCTTCTTTATTCGACAACAAAAACAGAAAAGAAAGAAAAATTATAAGACGTACATTTTCACATTGAAGATCGGAAGCTGGATTAATTGGGCCAAACAGAGATAGCTAGCAACTACAGGAGGAGGATATAAATATATATACCTAAGTATCGACGTCGCACTGGGGCTCGCCAAGCAGCGGCACCGGACCGGTGACCCCCTTGCGAATTCCGACGAGCATGTCGCAGCGCACGTAAAAGTTGTACCAGCCGCTCCTGAACGGTCCGGACTTGTACCTGAGCCTTCCCGTGAGCACGACGCGCAGGTTGACGACGCCGTAGGCCTGGTCGGTGAGAAGGCCGGAGGCGACGTCCCCTGAGATGGGCACGAAATCACCGCCGAGCACCGGGGACATGGCGATGGAGCTGGCACGGTCCTGAAGCAGTGGGGGGAGGTTGGCAGGCGGAGTGATGGGCTGGTTGCGGTAGGAGACGTAGGCGGAGAGGTGGTCGTAGAGGATGGAGGAGCGCTCGTTCGGGTTGCGGCTGACGAGGGTGACCTGCATGCCGGTGGAGAGGACGTTGGGCTGGGTGGAGGAGTTGGAGAGCTGGAAGATGGAGGCGCCGACGACGGCAAAATGGGGCTTCGAAGGACGGTAGATGAGGTAGACGATGAGGGCGATGACGCCGGCGAGGAGGAAGAAGGTGAGGATGATGGTGCAGAGGAGCCGAAAGGGCTGGACGGCGGGGATGTAGCGGTACGTGACCCGCTTCTTCTCGTCGGTCATCTTCACTCGTATATATATATATGTTGTCTTCTTCCCTTGGTGGGAGGGTGGGTGGTTTCTTAGCTGCGAAGAAGATACGAAGAGAAGGGGATCGGGGAAGGGGGGTTATAGAAAAGAGAGTGGACGGAAAGGAGGTGGTGGAGGAGGCAGGGATTGCCAGGTGGTAGAAAGTTTGTGAAAGAAGACAGAAGAGGAAGGAGATGAAGAGCGTGTAGGGACTGGGTAGGAGTTTTGTTGGCGTGATGACTTTTAGACTGTGAGGAGGAAAGGACAGTAGTGGGTTTGTGACGCGTAAGATAGTTTTTTTGCCCGTGGTTTTTCATTCTTTCTTTCTTTTTCGTTATTTCTTTCTTTCTTTTTTTTATTTTTTGGACTTTGCTTTCCCAATCGAAATGAGTGGGATAGAGAGAATCAGGTCTCTAAACTTACAAGTGCTTTAAAATTTTTGGTTAATTTTTTATATTAATGATTCAGAAGGACCACGATATTTAATATGGACTATCTTGGCTACTATAAATATTAAAGAGGATCATGAGATTTTATTAAAAAAAATATTTTGAGATTCAGTCCATAATAAGTCTAGAACGAGATCCAAAATGATAAATGGAGTCCAACGAGCTTAAGAACAGTTCAAACAGAGTCCAAACGGAGAAAATATGCATAAAAAAAGTTCGAAATGAGATAATTGATCCTCAGGCCTACCGAAGGGGTGTACAAGTGGTGCTGGTTGGCAGTGCACGATGGCGTTGGGTCGGCTAGGCATGGAGCACGTGCAGGAAAATGCACAGGCCGTGCAGGAGCAGGTCGCACGAGCACCCAACTCATGCAGTGGAGCACGATCTATGGTGGACCACTGACTCATGGATGCATGCATGGACTGAAATTTAGTTTTTCCAGCTATTTCATGCAATCCACGACATTGTTCCATGGACCGATCGTGATCCGAAGGCTCAGAGAGGAGCCGATCATAATTGGATGGCTGGAACTTGATCCGGGTTGATTTGGGAGTGTTTTTGCACGATCCGATGGTCAGGAGAGCTCCTAATCGCGGTTGGATGGCTAAGGAGCAATCTAGACTTGATCAAAAGCTATGCACGCAATCCGACGGCCTAAGAAGGAGCCAATCATGATCGAACGGTTCAGAATCAATCTTAGATATGTTTGAGATTGGGTTTCCTACTGAAACATTATTTTTAGATTTCTGGAGTCTATATAACTCCGATTGATGAACTATTTATTGCGTTGAAAAGTTGGTGATATCCTAGAGTATTAAGAGTCTTCTTGAAAGATTTCAGAAAGCTTTTATGAGGATTTTGGGGCTTCTTGTTAAGATACACTTGTACAAGAATTGAGTGGTAAGTTTCTCTTGTATTTATTGATTTTTTATCTCTTATAGTAAAATTTGCATGCCCTATAGAGGTAGATCTTAGTCTAATCCATGTATATTTGATTGTATGCATTCTTGTCTTATATTCTTCTTCTTTCTCTTACGGCATCTACACATGATCGAGTGCAACGTAAGTGATATCAAGAAGATCCGGTGGTTATGGTGTCCTGAACAGACTCCCACAATAATCGATATCAGAATAAGTTGATACCCCAACAACTGATTAGAGCAAGTTGATACCATAATAATTGGTATAAGAGCCAGACAATACCATCGTATGTGGTTGCCCAAATCATGATGGTATTAATCGAGATCAAAGAAGATGGAGAAGACAAACACAATCAAGGTGGAGATCAATCAGTTCGATGAAAAGAGCAATTTCTGAAGAAAAATTCTGATTTTCTGGATCAGATTTATTCAGATATGATTAGATCAAGAGATATATTTCAAAAAATTTTCTCTTTGATCTGTATCAGATCGAGATGTTTCAGATCTGATTCTTATTATTTTAATAAATAAAATAAAATAAGAATAAATTAAATTAGATTTAACTTACCTTGATATAGGTAATCCTATTACCCGTTGATGATCCTGTATGCAGCGAAAGGTTCTGGATCTAGCCACGCAAGCGCCTGGCCTCTATCGGTATCCACTCAGGCTTGATTTGGAGATCCTCTTCTTCTCTATCATGTCTCCAAAAATCAGATCTGGAGCTAATCTGAAGGATCTTCAAAACTCCTTTTGAAGATCAGCAGTCGTCCTTTGCAGCAGCGCAGCCTTCTTAGCTTTTGATCGCCTTTCTTTGATCTGAATCGCACCAACCAAAAATCCAAAACTCCTTTTGGACGTGGAGAGCAAGGGGAGAAGGTGGTTATGGCATGGAGAAGGAGGGGAGAGGCAGCCTTGGGGCGTGGGAATTGTGATTCCTTTCAATCACTTCAATCTTTATTTGGGTTGGGCGCAGGGTCTTATTTATAGACTAAGCTTGTGATCCAACTCCTCTTCTTCCCAACCAATCACAACCCTTTGTGAAATCAGATCTAAATCTGATTGATGGGAATAGAGTCCCCTGGATTCCTCCTTAGAGGGCGCCTAAGACCAGTCAAAGTTGGATTCTTAGTAGAACTCTAATTGGAATCCAAAAGGGAGAGATGGAGTCCTTGTCCAACAAGGACTCCTAGGCGCCTCCTACTTGGGCTCACGCCACCCTTGGCGTGCGCCCTTCTCCTTGCCAGGTTCTGGCAGGGGGACAGGCCCCCACCAGCTCTCCAATAGGTGCATGACATGTGGTCAAAAGTCAAAGTGTCAATGGTCAACGTCTGACCAGTCAAAGGTAGACTTTTGACCAAAGTCAAAGAACAAGAAATGGCAGGTGACCAAAAATGGCAGGTAATGTCTTACAAAATAAGACAACCTTTTCTGACTTGGACAACCTCCAGTCAGACCATATGAAGGCCTCTGATTGAGCACAAACTCCTTTGGCTCAGACAGGACAACTTATTTATGATAGCAAAAGAAGAACGTTAGGTTCAATCGAGTGCTAGCACGATTTTCTTGAACCTAATTGAATCTCATTCAGATCAATTGAACTAGATCAGTTCAATTGATGATCACCAGATTCAAACCCTTGTTTGTGTGACCCAGTTAGGTTCAGTTCTGTATGGTAATGGGATATGTCATGATCTCTATCATCGACATCATCGAAACTCCTTTCGATGGATCAGAACTCTTCTGATTCGAACAGCTAGAATGATCGATCATCTAAATCATTCTAATTGCTCCCAAAATCCACCAGTGACACCTAGCAGTATATGGTGGCAACCCATCAGAGCTGAATGCGAACCTCTTGGTGCAGCTACCTGTGTGATTAAGTTCTTCTATCTTGAGCCCCGATCAGATTAGGGTTAAGGTGAACTCGTCAAACCCTAGTCTCTGTCATATGATGTAATCATTCGATTCGAGTCCAATGTGAAAATCTAAATAGAAACTCTTTCTATTATTTCACTCTGCCATG
Organism: Cocos nucifera; assembly: GCA_006176705.1. Taxonomy (NCBI): domain Eukaryota; kingdom Viridiplantae; phylum Streptophyta; class Magnoliopsida; order Arecales; family Arecaceae; genus Cocos; species Cocos nucifera. Next base: position 64,467 of record QRFJ01005152.1, read on the forward strand.
GCCATGGACTTCTGGACTTGATTCTCATGATCATCATAGGGCTGCTCCTCTACCACCGAGGTAGATAGATTCCATCTTGATGCAATCCAGTTCCTACAATGAACATGCTATAGCCAACATACACCTCAGGGTTCCATATGGCTAGGAGACCGAGTAATGGTGTAGTCAAACTATAACACCCTCAAGGTGAACTGCCGATGCATCTCAGGTCAAAGAACCAGACACACTACTGCAGCATCGAGTCAGTCATTGACGAGAAGGTAGACTCCCTAATGACTACTCGAGGTGGTCACGCTCAGTGCCCTCGTTCTCTAACGAGTACCTGTACTCTCGCTCCGGTGTCTCCACACCGTAGACTCAAGACTCATCTACTAAAGAGAAGCGATTGTACACCAACCTTCCGGATCAATCACCATCCTCGTGATGATCCTATGGTCGGGAGCATTTTATGAGTTAATAATGATTATTCATGTCTTAAATTTTCAACTCTTGAAAATATGAATTATCATTACCATTAACTCAAAGGATGTATCACAGACACTAAATACACATATGTGATAGAAAATAACCCATTTTATTGATATTATAGTCAAAATTATAATTTTGCCCCTAGAAGTGTATTACAAGTGTCAGCCAATTCTGGCTTCTAGGGCACATATATCTAACAATCTCCCACTTGTCCTAAAGCCAATTGGCTACAAGTCTAAGTCCCATCTTCTCAAGGTGGGCTTCGATCTTCTGCTGGCCCAACGGCTTTGTAAGTGGGTCTGCCACATTATCTGTGGAGTTGACTCTCTTGACCTCGACGTAACCCTTCTCGAGGTAATCGCGGATGAGGTGGTATCGCCGCTCAATATGCTTGGATTTCTGGTGAGACCTCGGCTCCTTAGCAAGGGCTATGGCGCCATTGTTGTCGCAGTATAGAGGAATGGCATCTGATGGCATTACTCCAATTTCTGCAGCAAACTTCTTGTACCAGAATGCTTCCTTCGCAGCCTTCTGATGCAGCGATATATTCTGCTTCCATGGTGGAATCTGCTATCACCGTTTGCTTGGAACTCTTCCAGCTGACAGCACCACCATTGCACACAAACAGACTCCCAGATGTCGACTTTCGATCATCTATATCGGACATGAAATCCGAGTCTGTGTATCCCTGGAACTTGGAGTTCTCCATTACCAAAGACCAACATCATATCCTTAGTTCTTCTCAAGTACTTAAGGATACATTTCACAGAAGTCCAGTGTTCTTCACCTGGATTTGACTGATATCTGCTTGTGACACTCACAGCATGGGCTATATCAGGTCGTGTACATAGCATGGCATACATGAGGCTCCCTATTGCAGAAGCATAAGGGATCTTGCTCATGCGTTCTATTTCCTCAGGTGTGCTGGGGCACATCTTCTTGGAAAGATGAATACCATGTCTGAAGGGTATTAATCCCCTCTTAGAGTTTTCCATACTAAACCTCTTTAGTACTTTCTCTATGTACATCTTCTGTGAAAGTCCTAGCATCCTATTCGGTCTATCCCTATAGACCTTAATTCCTAGAATAAAGGATGCTTCACCTAGGTCTTTCATGGAGAATTCCTTGGACAACCATATTTTGACTGTTGTCAACATGGGAATATCATTCCCAATAAGGAGGATGTCATCCACGTACAATACGAGGAAGACAACAGCGCTCCCACTGACCCTTTTTGAAAACACATGGTTCCTCTTCATTTTTGATGAAACCAAACTTTTTGATCACATCATTGAAATGAGTGTTCCAGCTCCGAGATGCTTGCTTAAGTCCATATATGGACCTTTGCAGCTTGCAAACCTTGTGATCAGTATCACTGGATGTGAAACCTAGCGGCTGTTCCATATAGATATCTTCCTCAAGATATCCGTTTAAGAATGCCATTTTCACGTCCATTTGCCATATTTCATAATCGAAATAGGCTGCAAATGGCAAGCAATGTGCGGATGGATTTTAGCATAGCCACTGGGGAAAAGGTATCCTGATAGTCAATGCCTTCGCGTTGACTATAACCTTTTGCCACTAGTCTAGCCTTGAATGTCTCCACATTTCCATCTGCACCAATCTTTCTCTTGAAGATCCATTTACACCCAATAGGTACTATACCTTCTGGTGGATCTACCAAGGTCCAGACTTGGTTTGAGTGCATCGAGTCAATTTCTGACTGCATTGCCTCTAGCCATTTCTCGGAGTCGATATCTGATATCGCCTCGTTGTAGGTTTTGGGATCATCACCATGAGCACCATTACCTACGAGGAACATTTTCCTCTACTTCCTCTGAAATAATACCTAAGTATCTTTCAGGGGGACGGAAAACTCTTTCCGATCTACGAGGTGGAGGAGGTAGTGTTCTTATTGGCTCAACCTGATTTGGTTCCAATTGGTCCTTAGCTCGTTGTACTTGTGAGACTTTCTCATCAAGCTTAATCTGCTTTCCAATGCCGCTATCTTGAATAAACTATTTTTCAAGAAAGATGGCATGTCGACTCACAATCACATTGTGGTCTTCTGGAATGTAGAAATAGTATCCTAATGACTCTTTAGGATATCCTATGAATCGAGCTCTAAAGGACCTAAACTCTAACTTGTCCGCTTGTTGTCTTTTGACATGAGCCGGACAACCCCAAATTCTGAGATGACTCAGACTTGGTTTCTTACCGTGCCATATCTCATACGGTGTGGTAGGAACGGTTTTAGAGGGAACCCTATTCAGTAGATAAATTGAAGTTAACAATGAGTGTCCCCAAAGAAAATCAGGGAGGTCTGTGAAGCTCATCATGGATCGAACCATATCCAATAGAGTCCGATTTCTCCATTCTGAAACCCCGTTGAGTTGAGGTGTTCCTGGTGGAGTCCATTGAGAGACTATGCCATTTTTTCTTGAGATAGTCTAGGAATTTCCGGCTAAGGTATTCACCTCCTCGATCTGATCGAAGAACCTTAATGGGTTTTTCAGTTTGTTTTTCTACTTCATGTCTGAATTCTTTGAACTTTTCAAAAGCTTCAGACTTGTGTCTCATAAGATACACATACCCATACCTAGACAGATCATCGGTAAAGGTAATGAAGTAGACAAAATTGCCTCTAGCCGGCACATCAAATGGGCCGCACACATCAGTATGTACTAGGGCAAGGAGATCTGTGGCCCTCTCCCCATGTCCAACAAAAGGGAGTTTAGTCATTTTGCCTTGAAGACAAGATTCACAAGTTGGATATGACTCGAAAGTCAATGGACTCAATAGCCCATTTTTCTCCAATTTGTTGATCCTATCTTCTGCTATATGACCTAATCTCAGGTGCCATAGATATCTATCGTTTGGACTATCCCTAGGTCGTTTGGCATTCACGTTTTGCTCGATAGTTAGAACAGGTACATCAATATGTAGCTGATAAAGACCATTAATAAGGAAAACCATTTGCAATTTTATTTCTTTCATAAAGAATGTTACAATGGTCCTTAAAGAAGGTAATCACATAAGCCTTCTTGTGCTAAGCATGAAACAGAAATCAAATTCCTGCTAGCTGCAGGCACATAATAACAGTCTTTCAAAACTAAGTCTAAACCAGATGGTAATCGAAGAGGGTATGTTCCCACGGCTACTGCAGCAACTCTTGCTCCATTACCGATGCGTAGGATCATGTCTCCATCCCTCAGCCTCCTGCTATCCTCAAGACCCTGCATGGAAGTGCACAGATGAGCACTAGAACCAGAGTCAAGCACCCAACTGGATGCAGAAGAAACCGTAAGGTTAGACTCAATAACGAGCATACCTCCAGAAGGACCTTCCTTCTTGTTCTTCAGGGTGGCCAGGTAAGTAGGGCAGTTCCGCTTCCAATGGCCGTCGCTGTTGCAATGGAAACACTTTCCTTTGACATCGGCCTTTTTCTTCGGCTCTGCCTTCTTCTTCTTTGATCCTTCCACCTTTCTGCTTTTTCACAGACTTCTTTTTCTTTCCATAAGACTTTCTTTTGGAAGAAGTCCGTTCCATAGCAAGAACTGAGCCTTTAGAACCTTTCATAGAAAGCTCAGCGGTAACCAGCATATTCATTAATTCGGCCAAGGAATTTTGAAGTTTATGCATGTGGTAATTCATGATGAATTGCCCATATGCATCAGTCAAGGATTGCAGAATAATATCGTTCTGCAGGTCCAAGTCCAACTTCACACCGAGCTTCTCAAGCTCTTCCATGTCCTTGATCATTGTCAGACAGTGATCTTGGACTGACTGCCCATCACGCATCTTAGCCTTAAAAAGTCATTTCGTGACTTGATATTTGGCTGCGCGACTCTGTTCACCAAACATCTCCTGCAGGTGAGCCAACATTTGGCGAGCAGTCCCGATATCCTTCATGTTGGCGCTGGAGCTCATCAGACATCGAGCCCAACATGTAATATCTGGCCTTATTATCTTCGTCTATCCATTTTTCCAGAGACGCTCTCTGTTCAACAGATGGACGGGCTGGTAAGGTGGGAGGGTCCTGGTCCAAAACATGGGTTAACTTCTCGGAACCCAAAACTAATTTTGTAGTTCCTGAGCCAATCTTTATAATTGGGTCCAGTCAGTCTATGTGTGTCCAGGATACGTGCCAATGGGTTGGACGCAGACATTTTTCTGTAGAGAGTCAAAGATTCTAGTTAGATACTGTAATTTTGACTTGACCAATTTATTTAGGGATTTTATTTTTAAACAAATTAGCTCCCACTATTTTCTCGGATCCCTACACTCCCTCTGTAGAGATGCGAAAATCTCCACGATTAATGATTTCTAGTGGGTGGTGCGGTCTCACCAACTGACTCATCACCTCACCTAACAGTTATTGGTGATGGGTTAGCCAATGAGTGAACAACTCTTGTTCAATGATTCTCTAATCATGGTGCACCCAAACTTGGTCTCTAATTCATGAATCTCACCGTATCCGGAATATTGATCCACTCCTTAGTTAAGTCAGACCCACCATTTGCATAGACTGGGTTCCTAATTGAGTCTCTCACCGTATCCGAAATATTGAGCCCAACTCATCCTCCAGCCCATAGCATCCAATGCCTAATAGACATGGTTGCGCATCTTTTCCGGTGCAACTGAGCCACTGTATCCAGCCGAGAACAATCAACCCCGGGAAGGGCCCGCACATCTACAATGGTGGAAGACCTCAGACTTAATCTTTTCTTAGGGAGAATTGATTCAGGTCTCATTAAACTAGACTTGGCTTAGTCATAACAATTATGACTAACCTAGTGGCATGGGTTAGCTCGGATTATTGACCACCTCAGATCAGAACTGTGTCAACAGATATGGCCAGGTAAGTGAGACCGGTGGAAGGAATATGCCATTAACTCGTACAAGAACGCATTCAGGTCGAGTAGCTTCCAATTAAAAACCAGTCGGTCGTATGTGCCAAACTTACCTTAGACACCAAATTGTTGAGTCAGAACCAATTGGGTTAGCCTACAATCCAGACTCTAACCTCTGAGCCTAATTAGGTCTTGCTTGATTGATCGTGACTCGATCTTGACCCAGACTTAATCCTATTAGGCTGGTCAATTTAAGCATTGTTGATCCCATCTAACCAACTCTTGATTCGGTTTGATCAACCGCTTAGACCTAATTGAGCTACCCAAGCCCGAACCCAGTATTATGAATATGTCTTAGATCTGAAATTCTCAATTTTAGACCTAATTAATATTCCATAAATCTTAATTTTTTAATTAAGTAGGGTTCATAAACAAAATATGCACAATAAATCCTAGGGTTTCAGGATCTAGGGTTTTGCAGAAAGTAAGTTTTGGGTTTCTGATTAAGGACGAACACGCAGCACCCCTACACATCATAAGAACACCCCATCGAATGGGAAAGAGAGGGCCTTTAAACCCTTCTTCGTTCTTATGACCGGACGGCCAAGAGGAACGCCTTAATCAGGAACATGCAATATACTACAAAACAGTTTTAGATCTATATCATATATCTCATATACAAATTTAGATCTAATCATGGCATATTTTGCATACATCTCATGTATCAAATCATGCATATTTTCAGATCTAAATTATCTCATAATAATCTAAAAAATTAGATTTAAATTGATCTAATCAAAATAAATTCTAATCTAGACAATTATGTAGAACTATTCTACAACTAGTCTAGACATGCATCAATCATATCTCATATGATATTTAAAATTAAATAATTTTTATTTGCTATTTTTTCAGATGTTATTATAACCACTTATAATATCAAAAATAGTAAATAAAAAGATCTAAAATATGATTTAATCAGATTAAATCAAAAACATGCAAGACTATTCTATAGAACTATTCTATTCTAGAACTAGTCATGCATATCTTCTAATCTTAGATCCAAATCATTTAATTTTAATTTTTTCTGATTTTAGATCTGATCACATCTCATGTGACATCTGAAATCATTTATTTTTAATTAAAATAAATTTAAAATCAGATCTAAACAACTTTTAGAACCATGGCTCTGATACCAGTTGAAGGAAATCCTGATTTTTTTCGGTCCAGGTTCGTTCAGATCTGATCAGATCAAGAGATATATTTCAAAAAAATTTTCTCTTGATCTCAATCAGATCTTGATATTTTCAGATCTGATTCTTATTATTTTAATAAATAAAATAAAATAAGATAAATTAAATCAAATTTAATTTACCTGATTTGGGTAATCCTATTACCCTGTTGATGATCCTGATTGCAGCGGAAGGTTCTGGATCTTAGCCACGCAAGCGCCTGGCCTCTACCGGTATCCACTCGGGTTGGATCTGGAGATCCTCTTCTTCTCTATCACACCTCCAAAAATTAGATCTGGATCTGATCTGGAGGATCTTCAAAACTCTTTTGAAGATCTGCAGTCGTCCTTTTGCAGCAGCGCAGCCTTCTTGCTTTTGATCGCCTTTCCTTGATCTGAATCGCACCAACCAAAAAGTCCAAAACTCCTTTTGGACGTGGAGAGCAAGGGGAGAAGAGACTATGGCATGGAGAAGGAGGGGAGAGGCAGCCTTGGGGCATGGGAATTAATGATTCTTTCAATCAATTCAATCTTTATTGGGTTGGGCGCAGGGTCTTATTTATAGACCTAAGCTTGTGATCCAACTCCTCTTCCTTCTCAACCAATCACAACCCTTTGTGAAATCAGATCTAAATCTGATTGGTTGGAATAGAGACCCCTGGATTCCTCCTTAGAGGGTGCCTAAGACCAGTCAAAGTTGGATTCTTAGTAGAACTCTAATTGGAATCCAAAAGGGAGGATGGAGTCCTTGTCCAACAAGGACTCCTAGGCGCCTCCCAACTTGGGCTCACGCCACCCTAGGGTGGCGTGCGCCCTCCTCCTTGCCAGGTTCTGGCAGGGGGACAGGCCCCCACCAGCTCTCCAATAGGTGCATGACATGTGGTCAAAAGTCAAAGTGTCAATGGTCAACGTCTGACCAGTCAAAGGTAGACTTTTGACCAAAGTCAAAGAACAAGAAATGGCAGGTGACCAAAAATGGCAGGTAATGTCTTACAAAATAAGACAACCTTTTCTGACTTGGACAACCTCCAGTCAGACCATATGAAGGCCTCTGATTGAGCACAAACTCCTTTGGCTCAGACAGGACAACTTATTTATGATAGTAAAAGAAGAACGTTAGGTTCAATCGAGTGCTAGCACGATTTCCTTGAACCTAATTGAATCTCATTCAGATCAATTGAACTAGATCAGTTCAATTGATGATCACCAGATTCAAACCCTTGTTTGTGTGACCCAGTTAGGTTCAGTTCTGTATGGTAATGGGATATGTCATGATCTCTATCATCGACATCATCGAAACTCCTTTCGATGGATCAGAACTCTTCTGATTCGAACAGCTAGAATGATCGATCATCTAAATCATTCTAATTGCTCCCAAAATCCACCAGTGACACCTAGCAGTATATGGTGGCAACCCATCAGAGCTGAATGCGAACCTCTTGGTGCAGCTACCTGTGTGATTCAGTTCTTCTATCTTGAGCCCCGATCAGATTAGGGTTAAGGTGAACTCGTCAAACCCTAGTCTCTGTCATATGATGTAATCATTCGATTCGAGTCCAATGTGAAAATCTAAATAGAAACTCTTTCTATTATTTCACTCTACCATGGCCATGGATTTCTGGACTTGATTCTCATGATCATCATAGGGCTGCTCCTCTACCACCGAGGTAGATAGATTCCATCTTGATGCAATCCAGTTCCTACAATGAACATGCTATAGCCAACATACACCTCAGGGTTCCATATGGCTAGGAGACCGAGTAATGGTGTAGTCAAACTATAACACCCTCAAGGTGAACTGCCGATGCATCTCAGGTCAAAGAACCAGACACACTACTGCAGCATCGAGTCAGTCATTGACGAGAAGGTAGACTTCCTAATGACTACTCGAGGTGGTCACGCTCAGTGCCCTCGTTCTCTAACGAGTACCTGTACTCTCGCTCCTGGTGTCTCCACACCGTAGACTCAAGACTCATCTACTAAAGAGAGATGATTGTACACCAACCTTTTGGATCAATCACCATCCTCGTGATGGTCCTATGGTCGGGAGCATTTTATGAGTTAATAATGATTATTCATGTCTTAAATTTTCAACTCTTGAAAATATGAATTATCATTACCATTAACTCAAAGGATGTATCACAGACATTAAATACACATATGTGATAAAAAATAATCCATTTTATTGATATTAGTCAAAATTATAATTTTGCCCCTAAAAGTGTATTACAAGTGTCAGCCAATTCTGGCTTCTAGGGCACATATATCTAACAATTTCTTCTTGTGACAAGCGAGGATGAAGGACATGCTCATCCAACATAGATTGATCGATGCTTTCATGAATGAAAAGAAGTCAGACACTATAGAGAAGAGAACTTGGGAGAAGCTATAGATGCAGATGATGAGTACCATCCGTATGTACCTAACGAATGAGGTAGTGATCTATGTACTTGGCGAGACTTCTTCGATGATACTATGATCGAAGCTCGAGGAGTTATACATGACAAAGTCCCTCACCAACATCCTCTTCCTTTATAGACAGTTCTACCAATTATGGATGACCAAGGGATAGAGCGTGCAAGAGCATCTCAGCCACTTTCAGAAGATTCTCACCAATCTTCTCAATGTAGGTGAGAAGATTGAGGAGAAAATCAGAGCGTTGATCTTGCTAGCATTGCTTTCTGCTTCATATGAGTTCTTGATGACTGCTCTTCCAGTAAAAAAAAGTATCATTAAGATGGATGAGGTTACTGTGGTGATTCTCCAGAATGAGGTTCTCAGGAGGGAGAACTCAGCTTCGAGCTTAGATGATGGCAGCTCAGCTTTGATGATTTCTAAAGGAGCAGGTGGTAGTAGATGGAGCAGTAGAGGATTGCGAGAAGGACGATCCAAGTTACAGATGAGGGATCCCAACAAGATCAGATGCGATAAGTTGGGGCATCATGTTAGAGATTGCCCATAGCTCAGGGATCGGATAAGGGCTAATGCAGCGATGGCTAGTAGCGAGTCAGAGGATGATGTTCTAGAGATATCTGATGAGGTATCTACTTTTTTTTCAGTAGTGAATTTTAGATTCTGCATGCACATATCATATTTATTGCAGAGAGGAGTAGTTTAACTCCTTAAAAAGTAATGATGATACTTTTCATCTATCAGATGGATCGAGCTATGCGATCAGAGGCATCAAGATGGTCAGTTGGAGGATACATGATGGTACAGTAAGGAGATTATGGGAGATACAATATATATCCAATTTTAAGTAAAATTTTAGCTCACTGAGCAGATTGAATTCAAATGGCTATAGGTGTATAGCTGGTTATAGAATCCTGAAGATCATGCATGGTGATAAGATTATTCTAGAGAAAAAGAAGAGGACAAGAGGATATTACTATCTGATAGAAAGTCCAGTGCGAGGTGGAGCTTTAGGAGCTAGAGGAAGCTCAATGCAAGGTGGAGCTCCAAGTGGAGATGGATCGAGCATGAGATGCAAGACTCGAGAGGATGAGTGACAACATCTCATAGTAAAGTTTCTATTACTGTAGGAGACTATCCTGAGTAAGTCTTAGGTCAGGAGAATCACAGTCATTGATGGAGGTGGAATTGAGTAGTCTGGCTCGACTTTCATGTTTGCCCATCCATGAGACAATAGGCATGCCCCAAGGCATGAGGGTGAGATGGATCATAGGCTCTCAAAGATAGATAGATCGAATATCGAGTTGAGATAGAGATTGTTAAGAAAAACATCTTGAGATTCGGTCCATAATAAGTCCAAAACGAGATCTAGGATGATGAATGCAATCCAACAAGCCTAAGAACAGCTCAAACGAAGTCCAGATGGAGAAGATATGCATAAAAAAAAATCAAAGCAAGGTAGCCAGTTCTTGGGCTAATCAAAGGGGCCCATAGGTGGCGCTGGCTGGCAGCGCATGGTGGTGCTGGGCTAGCCAGGCATGCGAGCATGCTTAGGGGCGCACGAGAGCACACAGCCCATGCAGTGGAGCGTAGTACACGATGGACCGCCGACTCATGGGCGCATGCATGGACCAAAATTTAGTTTTCCAGCCATTTCACATAGTCCACGATACTATTCCATGGACTGGCCATGATCCGATGGCTTAGAGAGGAGCCAATCACGATCGGATGGTTGGGACTTAATTCGAGCTAATCTGGGAGTATTTTTACATGATTCGACGGTTAGGAGAGCTCCCAATCATGATCGAATGGCTGAGGAGCAATCTAAAATTGATTAGGAGCTGTGTATGCGATCCAATGGCCCAGGAAGGAGCAGATCATGATCATAGTCCAGAATCGATCTCGGGTATATTTGGGACTGAATTTCCTACTAAAATATTATTTTTGAGTTTGTGGAGTCTATATAACTCCGATTGATGAACTGTTTATTGTGTCGGAAAGCTAGTGACATTTTGGAGGTGTTAAGAGTCTTCTTGAGAGATTTCAAAGAGCTTTCATGAGGATTTTAGGGCTTCTTATTGAGAGACTCTTGTACAAAAATTGAGTGGTAACTTTCTCTTATATTTATTAATTTTTTTATCTATTATAGTAAAGTTTGTATGCCCCATGGAGGTAGACCTGTTAGATGTATGCCCTAGATGCTAGATTGGTTAACACATTGTAATACACTTCTAGAGGCTATTTTATAATTTTGACTATAAATTGATAAATGGATTATTTTCTATCACAGTGTATATTTAAAGTATCTATGATACATCCTTTGAGTTAATGATAATGATAATTCATATTTTCAAGAGTTAAAAATTTAAGACATGAATTTTTAAAATTAACTCATAAATTGCTCCTGACTGTAGGATTATTACGAGGATGATGATCGATCTGGAAGGTTGGTGTACGATCGCTTTCTTAGGATAGATGAATCTTAAGTCTATAGTGTGGAGATATTGGAGTGAAAGTATAAGTACTTATTAGAGAATGAGGACACTGAGCGTGATCACCTCGAGCAGTCATAAGAGAGTCTACCTTCTCATCGATGATTGGCTCGATGTTGCAACGATGTGTCTGATTCTTTGATCTGAGCTGCATCGACAGTTCATCTTGAGGGTATTATAGTTTGATTACACCATAACTCGGTCTTCTAACTATTCAAAATTCTAAGGTGTATGTTGGCTATAGCATATTTATTATAGAAATTGAATTGTACCAATAGAAAATCTATCTACCTCGATAGATGAGGAGTAGCTCTATGATTGCACCAATAGGGTTGGCGCAGAGTCTATTTAAAGATCCTACGCCCTAGGGCTCTAATAGTTGTAATTGATTCCCATGCCTACATGCTACTGCCCCCTCCTCTATTCCATGCCTCTATGCCTAAAAGTTGGGCACAAATAGCGAGGAAGATCCAAGAAGGTTGGCACAAAGATCAGGCTCTACGTGATGGTGTTCGTGAGACGAGCGCATTGCTTTCAACATTATTTTGAAGACTCTATGAATCAGATCCAAATCTAATTTTTGGATATCAGATTCAGAAAGAGAGCGCATCCAGATCCTACCCAAATGGACTTCGGTAGAAGCCAGGCATTTGCGTGGCTAGATCGAGAACCCCGAACTTCAATAGATCATCAACAGAATAAAAGCAGTTTACCCTAAAGATAATAATTATTGTTCTTATTTTATTTTATATTAATTTTTAATATTAGATCTATAGGATTTGATCTGAGAACTCTTAGATCTAATTAGAATCTATTAGAAATTTTTTTAAAATTATCTTACAAATCTGATCGGATTTAAACAATCCTGTGGCGAAAAATGTTGATTTTCCTTCAACTTATATCTGAGCCAGGTTTGTAGTTCTTAAGATCTATTTTAAATTTAATTTTATTTTTATTTTTAATTTAATATTAATAATTTTAGATATCACATCAGATGTGATTAGATCTAAAATTAAAAAATTAAAAATTTAATTATTATAGATCAATGATGTATGAGATGCATGACTAGACTAGATTGTAGAATAGTTCTATGTGTAGTCTAGTAAAATCATTATTTTGATATGCTTAAATATTTTTTTTAGATCTATTTTATTTCTATTTTTTTGATGTTATAAATATTATAATTAGATCTAAAAAATAAAAAATTAAATATTTAATTATTCATATGAGATATGATAGATGCATGTCTAGACTAATTATAGAATAATTCTATGAATTATCTAGAATATATTTTATTTTGATATGATCAATTTAAAATTTTATTTTTTAGATATTATATGTAATATATCAGATCTAAAAGCATGCATATTTGATTTAATGATTGATATATGAGATGTATACAGAACATGCATGATTAGATCTATGATTTTTATATATGATATATGTTATAGATCTTATTATTTTGTAGTGTAGTAATTATTTTTGATTAAGACATTCCCCTTTGCCGTCCAGTCATAAGAGCAAGAAGGGTTTATAGGTCATCTCTTTCCATTTGATGGGGTGCTCTTATGACGTGTAGGGGTGCTGCACGTTTGTCCTTAATCAGAAATCAAAAATTTAATTTTTTTATAATATTTTAAATTTTGAAATCCTAGAATTTTTTGCATGTTTCTATTTTTGAACCTAAATTTAATTAAAAATTAAGATTATAAAATCAATTAGATCTAAAAAATTATGAATTTTCATATCTAAGACATCTTCATAAATTTGGGTTCGAACTTGGGTAGCTTAATTAGGTCTGACGGTTGATCAAATCGAATCAAGAGTTGGGTAGGTGAGATCAAGAGTGCTTAAAATTGACCAGCCCAAAGGATTAAGTCTGGGTCAAGGTTGATTCACAATCACATGTGGTCGACCAAGTCAAGATCTAATTTGGCTCCACAGTTTAAGCCTGGATTGTAGGCTAACTCGATTGATTCTGGTTCGATAATTTAGTATCTAAGATAAGTTTGGTAGATATGACCAACTGATTTTTAATTAGGAGCTACTCAATTTGAATACATTCTTATCGAGTTAATAGATATCTCTTCCACCGGTCTCACTTACCTAGCCATTTGGATTGATCCAGTCTGATTTGAGGTGGCTAACAATTTGAGCTAATCTATGCCACTAGGTTAGTCATAGTTATTATGACTAAGTCAAGTCAAGTTTAAAGAGACCTAAATCAAATCTTCCTAAGAAAATATTATGTCATAGGTCTTTCACCATTGTAGATATGCTGGCTCTTTCCAGGGTGGGTTGTTCTCGATTGGTTACAGTGGTTTAGTTGCACTAGAAAGATGCAACCATGTCTATTAGGCATTGGATACTATGGGTTGGAAGATGGATTGGACTTAATATTTTGAATATGATAAGAGATCCAATCAGAAATCTAATTCATGCAAATAGTGGATCTGACTTAACCAAGGAGTGGAGCAATATTCTAGACACGGTGAGCTTCATGAATTAGAGACCTGGTTTGGATGCACCATGATTAGAGAATCATTGGTAAGAGTTGTCCACTTAGCGATTGATCCATCATCAATAACTGTTAGATGAGGTGGTAAGCCAGTCAATGGGACCGCACCACCTACTAGAAATCAATTGATTGTGGAGATTTTTGCATCTCTATCAAGAAAGTGTAAGGATCCAAGAAAATAGTAAGAGCCTAATTTGTTTAAAAATAAAACTTCTAAATAAATTGATAAAATTTAATTACAAAATATAACTAAAAATTTTGACTTTCTATAGAAAAATGTCTACGTCTAATCCACTAGCCCATATCATGGACACCCACACACTAACTAGACCCAATTATAAGAATTAGCTCCAGAACTACAAAATTATTTTGGATTTCAAAAAGCTGACTTATATATTGGACCAGAACCCTCCCACCTTACCAGCTCGTCCATCCATTGAATAGAGAGCATCTCTAAAAAAATGGATAGACGAAGATAATAAAGCTAGGTACTACATGTTGGGTTCGATGTCTGATGGGCTTCAGCACCAACATGAGAACATCAAGACTACTCGCCAAATATTGGCTCACTTACAAGAGTTATTTGGTGAAAAGAGTCGTGCAACCAAGTATCAAGTCACTAAAAAACTTTTTAAAGCTAATGTGTGATGGGCAGTCGGTTCAAGATCATTGTCTGATGATGATTAAAGACTTAGAAAAGCTTGAGAAGCTCGGTGTCAAGCTAGACAAGGACTTGCAAATTGATGTGATCTTGCAGTCCTTGATTGATGCATATGGATAGCTCATCATGAACTTCTATATGCATAAGCTATAATATACCTTAGCTGAATTGATGAATATGCTGATTACTACTGAGCTTTCTTTGAAAGATTCAAAGGGCTCAGTGCTTACTATGGAGTGGACTTTCTCTAAGAGAAAATCTTTTGAAAAGAAGAAGAAGACTGCAAAAAAGTAGAAGATAGATGGAGGAAAGAAGAAGAAGGAAGAGCCGAAGAAGAAGATCGTCGATAAGAAAAGTGTTTCTATTGTAATACAGATGGCCATTGGAAGTGGAACTATCCTTTATAGCTGGCTAGCTTAAAAAATAAAAAGAAGGCAGGTCTTTCTGGAGGTATGTTTGTTATAGAATCTGACCTTATGATTTCTTCTGCATCCAGTTGGGTGCTTCACTCTGATTCTAGGGCTCACTTATGCACTTCTATACAGGATCTTGAGCAGAGCAGGAGGTTGAGGAATGGTGAGATGATCCTGTGTGTTGGAAATGGAGCAAGAGTTGCTATTGTAGTCGTGAAAATCTATCCTCTTTGACTATCGTCAGGATTAGATCTAGTACTTAGAGACTATTTTTATATACCTACAGCAAGCAGGAATTTAATTTTTATTTCTTATTTAGCACAGAAAGGCTATGTAATTAGTTTTCTTAAGGACCATTATAATATTTTTTTTGAAAAAAATAAAATTGCAAGTAGTTTTCTAATTAATGGTCTCTACCATTTACATATTGATGTTTCTATTTTCAATATCAAGCAAAATATAAATGCCATAGGATCAAAGCAACCTAGGGATAGTCTAAATAATAGATATCTATGGCATCTTAGGCTAGGTCATATAGAGAAAGATAGGATTAACAAATTAAAGAAATTTGGACTATTAAGTCTGTTGACTTTCAAGTCATATCCGATTTATAAATCGTGTTTTTATAGTAAAATAACTAAGCTCCCTAGGATATGAGAAAAAGACCACAGACCTACTTGCCCTAGTACATATAGATATGTGTGGCCCATTTGATGTGCTAGTTAGAGGTAATTATGTCTACTTGATCATCTTTACCAATAATTTATTTTGGTATGGGTATGTGTATTTGATGTAGCATAAGTCCGAAGCCTTTAAAAGGTTCAAAAAATTCAGACTTGAAGTAGAAAAATAAACTGAAAATCCTATTAAGATTCTTCGATCAGATCGAGGAGGTGAATACCTTAGTATCAAAAATTCTTAGACTATCTCAAGGACAATGACATAGTCTCACAATAGATTCTACCTGGAATGTCTTAACTCAATGAAATTTTAGAATTATTAGATATGGTCTGATCCATGATGAGCTTCATGGACCTTCTTGATTTTTTTTAGAGACATAGTCTAATGACCGTAATATACTTACTGAATCGGGTTTCTTCTAAAACTGTTCCTACCACACTGTATAAGATATAGCATGGTAAGAATCTAAGTCTAAGTTACCTCAGAATTTAGGATTATTTGGCCCATGTCAAGAGACAACAGGCGGACAAGTTTGAGTCTAGGTCCTTTAGAGCTCGATTTATTGGATATCCTAAAGAGTCATTAGGATATTACTTCTATCTATCAAAAGATCATAATTTAATTGTAAGTCGACATGCCATTGTTCTTGAAAAATAGTTTATTCAAGATGGTGACATCGGAAGACAGATCAAGCTCGAGGAGAAAGTCTTTGAATAGCAATGAGTTAAGGAACTTATGAAACCCAATCAAATTGAGCCAATCCAAACACAACTTTCACCACCTCATAGGTCAAATAGGATTTTTCATCCTCCTAAAAGATATTTAGGTACTATTTTAGAGAATATAGAAAAAGTGTTCCTCATAGGAAATGAGGTTTATGATGATGATCCCAAAACCTACGATGAGATGATATCAAATATCGACTTCGAGAAATGATTAGAGACAATGAGGTCAAAAATTGACTCAATGTGCTCGAACCAAGTCTAGACCTTGGTAGATCCATCTAAAGGTATAATACCTATTGGGTGTAAATGAATCTTCAAGAGAAAGATAGGTGCCGATAAGAATGTGAAGACATTCAATGTTAAGCTAGTAGCGAAAGGATATAGTCAGTGCGAAGGCATTGATTATCAAAATATCTTTTCTTCAGTAGCCATACTAAAATCCATTCACACATTACTTCTTGTTGCAACTTATTTCGACTATGAAATATGGCAGACGGATGTGAAAACAGCATTCTTGAATGGATATCTTGAGAAAGATATCTATATGGAACAATCTCTTGGTTTCACATCCAGTGATAATGATCACAAGATCTACAAGTTGCAAAGATTCATATATGAACTTAAGCAAGCATCTCGGAGCTAGAATGCTCATTTCAATGATGTAATCAAATCATTTAGTTTCATAAAAAATGAAGAGCCATGTGTATTCAAAAAGGTTAGTAGGAGTACTGTTATCTTTCTCATACTGTATATGGATGACATCCTCCTGATTGGGAATAATATTTTTATGTTGACCACAATCAAAATATGGTTATCAAAAGAGTTCTTTATGAAAGATCTAGGAGAAGTATCCTTTATAATAGGAATTAAGGTATATAGGATAGACCGAATAGAATGCTAGGACTTTCACAGAAGATGTACATAGAAGAGGTGCTAAAGAGGTTTAGCATGAAAAACTCCAAATGGGGTCTAGTATCTTTTAGACATGGCATTCATCTTTTCAAGAAAATGTACCCTAGTACCCTTGAGAAGATTGAATGCATGAGCAAGATCTCTTATGCTTCAGCAATAGGAAGTCTTATGTATGGTATGCTATGTACACGATCTGATATAGCCCATGCTATGAGTGTCATGAGTAGGTATCAGTTGAATCCAGATGAAGAGCACTAGACTTCTATGAAGTATATCCTTAAGTACTTGAGAAGGACTAAAGATATGTTTTTAGTCTTTGATAATGGAGAACTCCAGATCCAGAGATATACAGACTCAGATTTTATGTCTAATATAAATGATCGAAAGTTGACATCTGAAAGTCTATTTGTATGCAATGCTGGTGCTATTAGCTAGAAGAGTTCAAAGTAGACGATGATAGTAGACTCCACCATGGAAGCAGAATATATCGATGCATCGGAGGCTGCAATGGAGACGTTCTGGTATAAAAAGTTTATCGTCGAGCTTGAAGTGATGCCATCGGATGTCGTCCCTCTGTATTGCAACAACAATAACACCATAGCCCTAGCTAAGGAGTCGAGGTTTCATCAAAAATCCAAGCACATCGAGCGATGATTCCACCTGATCCATGATTACCTCGAGAAGGGATACATCGAGGTCAAGAGAGTCGATACCACTAACAATGTGGCTGATCCACTAATGAAGCCATTGAGTCAGCAGAAGATCGAAGTCTACTTAGAGAAGATGGAACTTAGATTTGTAGCTAATTGGCTTTAGATCAAGTGAAAGTTTGTTAGATATGTGTCCTAAAAGCTAGATTGGCTAGCATATTGTAATACACTTTTAGGAGCAATTTTATAATTTTGACTATAAATTAATAAATAGATTATTTTCTATCACAGCATGTATTTAAAGTATCTATGATACATTCTTTGAGTTAATGGTAATGATAATTTATATTTTCAAAAGTTAAAAATTTAAGATATGAATTTTTATAATTAACTTATAAATTGCTCTTGACCGTAGGATCATCATGAGGATGATGATCGATTTGGAAGATTGGTGTATGATTGCTTTCTTAGGATAGATGAGTCTTGAGTTTATGGTGTGGAGATATCGGAGTGAGAGTATAGGTACTCATTAGAGAATATGGGCACTGAGCATGACCACCTCAAGCAGTCATAAGGGAGTCTACCTTCTCATTGATGACTGGCTCGATGCTGCAGTAGTGTATCTGATTTTTTAACCTAAGGTGCATTGATAGTTCACCTTAAGGGTATTATAGTTTAACTACACCATAACTCAATCTCCTAGCCATTCAAAATGTTAAGGTGTATGTTGGCTATAGCATGTTCATTGTAGGAATTGGATTGCACCAATAAAAGATCTATCTACCTCGATAGATGAGGAGTAGCCCTATGATGATCATAAGATCGAGTCCATAAGCCCATGGTCATAGTAGTGTGATGATGATAGATAAAGTTTCTATTAGGATTTTACATTGGACTTGAATTGAATGATTAATTCATATGATGGATATTGGGTTTGACGAGTTCACCTTAATCCTAATCCTATCGGAGCTCAAGATAGAAGAATCCAATCACACAGGTAGCTGCACTGAGAGGTTCACTTTTGATTTTGATGGATTGCCACCATATACTGATAGGTGTCACTGGTGAATTTTGGGAGCAATTAGAATGATCTTGATGATCGATCATTCTAATTATATAAATCGAAAAAGTTCTGATCCATCTAAAGGTATTTCAATGATGTCGATGATGAAGATCATGATATGTCTTATTATCATATGGAACTAAACCTAACTGGATCACACAAATAAGGGTTTGGGTCTGGATGTGATCAATCGAGCTAATCCAGTTCAATTGATTTGAATTAGATCTAATTAGGTTCAACAAAATCGTGCTAGCACATGATTGAGCCTAACTTTCTCCTTCTGTAGTTTTTGTGGTTCATTTCGACTAAGCCAAATTGGTTTGGACTCACTAAAAAATCCTATATGGGTTTGTTCTTATTTGACTAGAGCTTGTCCAGGTTAGAAAAAGATTGACCTAATCCATCAGAAGGAAATTAGATAATACCTATCAATTCCTGTCACCACCTGCCATTTTTGGTTTTGTCAGGACATTGACCCATTATTTAACCTAGTCTTTGCAAGAATTAAGGGGTATGGCGTGTGCCCCCAATATTTGATCTGGGGAGCACGTCCCAAGATGTTTTCTACAAAAAAATTAGGAGGGCCCACCCCAATATTGCATGCGCACAAAGAAGAAGATTGGTGGAAGAGTTTGTTGAGGAACAAACTCTTGGAGATAAACCCCACGCCATCCCTCTTTCTTTATCTGATTTGTGCAGCAGCTCTAGGGGGTTTTTGGGTGAGAAAAACCTAATGGGATCAAGTATTCAATATGGGATTTCAGGTTAGA
This sequence comes from Cocos nucifera, assembly GCA_006176705.1. Classification (NCBI taxonomy): domain Eukaryota; kingdom Viridiplantae; phylum Streptophyta; class Magnoliopsida; order Arecales; family Arecaceae; genus Cocos; species Cocos nucifera. The sequence continues at coordinate 84,316 of QRFJ01005152.1, forward strand.
ATTTAAATTGACCAAGCAATTTGATTGCTTGATCAATTAGGACTCTACGGTTGGCGTAGAATCTATTTAAAGACCCTACACCCTAGGACTCTAATAGTTCTAATTGATTCCCATGCCTACATGCTACTGCCCCCTCCTCTATTCCACGCCCCTTAATCCTCTTCTTCTTCTTCTCTATGTCTAAAAGTTGGGCACAAACAGCGAGGAAGATCCAAGAAGATTGGCGCAAAGATCAGGCTCTACGCGACGGTGTTCGTGAGATGAGTGCACTACTTTCAACATTATTTTGAAGGCTCTGTAAATCAGATCCAGATCTAATTTTTGGAGATCAGATCCAGAAGGAGAGTGCATCCAGATGCTGTCTGAGTGGACTTTGATAGAGGCTAGGTGCTTGCATGGTTGGATTCAGAACCCCGGGCTTCAATAGATCATCAATAGGGTAAAAGCAGTTTACCCTAAAGGCAACAATTGTTGTTTCCATTTTATTTTATATTAGTTTTTAATATCAAATCTATAGGATCAGATTTGAAACTCTCAGATCTAATTAGAATCTATTAGAAAATTTTTTAAAATTATCTTACATATCTGATCGGATCTGAATGATCCTGTGGTGGAAAATGCTGATTTTCATGAACTAGATATTGGTCTAATCCATGTATACTTGATTGTATGCATTTTTATCTTGTATTCTTCTTTTTTTCTTGTGGTATCCATATGTGATTGAGTGCAACACAAGTGATATCAAAAAGATCCCATGGTTGTGGTGTCTTGACCAAACTCCCACAGCAATCGGTATTAAAGTGAATTGATACCCTAATAGACTTGATGTACATTTCTTTAACCATCATGAATATTTAGAAGGATCATCAAACTCGATGTAAATTATGTTGTTCACTATAGATATCAAAAAATATCATTATACTCAATATGGGCTACTTTGGTAATTATCAGTAGGGCTGGATGATGTCTAAAAGCAAGATCAGCCATATTAGGAAGTAAAATTATATGACAAACTCCCACATACCATAACTTGATCATACAACATCCAATTGAGATGATCCTTTTTTTTTTTTTTTTTAACTTAGGCATATTTTTGAGATTTATAACTTTATGTCAGCTCTTAGTGGATTAACTCAGGTCAAAGTTATCATTTGAATCTTGAAACAAATTAAACTTTCATATTCAGGAAGGAATTTAATAGGATGTTGTCTTCCAATCTTTAAAGAATTAGATTAAGTAACAGAAAGTAAAATTAATATAGAAGTTGAGATTTACCTCCTATAGAATTTTAGTTTTTTTATATTTATTCATATTAGTAACTTTTTTATTAGACTTAGTCCTATCCAAAGTAGGAGTTAGATCTGACTTAAATTGTATGATCCCATTAATATTATAAGTAGAGGCTATATACCTCGATTCATGAAGTATGAAGAATCAATGAAAGAAAAGAAGATATAAGTCCTGCTTTCGAAATTCTTTCATCTTTTCCTAGTTTTCTTTTAAATTTGAGTTGGGAGGATTGAGAAAAATCTTCTTTCTACTTTGTTGCCTATATAGACAACCCAAGAGAAGGGTGATTAGGTTTTCAAAATTCAAAGACTAATGCGCATAGAATATAAATTAAGTGTAATAGTGGCGGGTAAGTGAGAGCAATGCAATATGAGCAAGATATGAAGATGCAAAGTAAAGAACAACCAAGGCATAAGCAAACAAAAATTTCTATAGTGATTTGGCATTAAATCTAGCACCTATGTCCACTCTCTAAGCCATCCTTAGGAATTCCATTACAATCTTTCCTAGATTATAGCTCGATAGTTTTTCAGGCTTATAATTGAAACCTAATTGATTTTCTTAGTAGAAATAAATTAAAACCACCCTACTAAGCCAATCCTAGGCTTAAACAGAAGTATACTCCAGTTCAAGGCTTGGATGGGCCTTCTCCAAAGTTTTCATCCCAATTAAAACTTAAGTACAGCAAGAGAAGATATAGTGTTAAAGCACCATGAAAAAGCTCCTAAAGAGCAAAGCTAAAAGTCGTTGAGGCTCGTGTGAGACATGTTGAGGAAGCTTTTGAGTAAATGCTCTCTTCTTCTTCTGAAAATTACTTGAAAACTTTAAGAATTTTAGTGATTGAAAAGTTGTAGCTCTCTCTTAAATGTACACTTAATACTTTTTAGGTTTTCTCTTTATTTTTCTATTTCTCTTGGATGTTCAATATGTTTGGTAGCCTTTAAACTATCTTAAAACTTTCAAAAATCAGTTTTTAGATGTTAAAGACCAAAAACTAGCTATTTGACCTATTTTGTATAATTCTGGAACTTCTTCAAAACTAGCCATTAGAGCTATCAGCTATAGCCAAGTCAACTCGAGATCCTATTTGAAAAATCTATCTTTCTATCTTTCTTAAGAGAGGTGGCTCGACTTTTGAGGGTCAGATCGAAGCTGGTTGGGGGCCAACTTGAGATGAATTGGGGTCGACTCAAGCTTCAAACTAAAAAATTCAACTTTCTGTCTTGTCTTGGAGATTCAACTTATACTCTATATGGATCGACTTGCAAACATGCCACTTTAAAATTATGTGCCAAAGTCAACTCTTCGAAGATTGGAGTTGCTTTTGACTTTCTTAACTTGATTTCTCATTGTGTGACTTTCCAAATTTACTTTCTTTAGCACCATTCTTTGGCAGTCACATGAATATATTTGAGAGTGATTTTATCTTTCTAAAACTTTCTCAACATGCACTTCAATAGCTCATTAATACTAAAATTTATGCTTAAATATTTTATATTTATCAAAATCAATCCTTGGGTCAACTTACTCGATTGGATCAAATTGGTATCAAAGCCTCATTTCTTTATATCTATGGGTATGAATTAGTACTAGAGCTAGATGGTATCAAAGCTATGTTCATACCTTATGGAATTCCAACTTGACCTAAGAGTATTAAGTTGTTACTAAAGCTACGGTTCTTTACATCTATGGAGACCTTAATTTGTGATCCAAATGTATGAGCAATATAAATAGATAAGAGAAAGATTATCCATGCTTAAATTATATTAAAGGATAAAGAAAAGCAAGGCTAGTAAGTTTATCTCAATGGATGATGAGATGAAGGGAATCTCATCTAATTAGAGGAGAAGATTGGTTAACTCACTAAGATCATTTTTTTAATTAGTGATGCCTTAAGCACAAGTACCAATAACTCTGTAAGCGTAGGTGTGGCACTCCCAAGTCTTGGGAATATAAGAAGAAAGATTATGAAAAGATAGGAGCAAGCCAGCAAAGAGATTAGCCTAGATAAGTAACTTGTAGAAACTTAGCCAGCTCATCCTGAGACTAGGTTGGCTAAGTTAGGAGCTAGGTCAGCTCAATCCAGGACTGGGTCAACTATATCTCAGAGAAAATTTAGATAGAAAGTAGTATTTTTGGGACTGCTGGCATGGTACATAACTGGATCAGCTCAGTCTGAGACTGAGCCGATCCAGTCGTAGGTTAGTCGGTTCAATCTGAAATTGGGCCAGCTCAATATCGCGGGATCAGTTTTGTATACGTGGATTATTTGAGTTTGGAGAGTTTTTCTATGAGCTTGAGGCTTGATCTTTTTGTAAAGTATTTATACTAAAAATAGGTCAAGAATTATAAGATGCTGAATACATTGAAATAAAAGTTTTTTTCTTCTAGAAAACTCTTATACTCTCTTTCTCTCTTTTCTCTCTTGAATCCATTATTTTTGCTTCCGCATTGATTTTAGGAGTTCATTTCTTATTGCTGGCTAATCACTAGTGGCCACGTCGGTTCGAGAGAGGATCATATTTTCTTATAATTGATATTAGAGCGGTGTTGCATGAAAGAAAGGAAGACACCTAGGATTTCTACATCCAAGATCTGTTGCACTATGTTTTATCCTAAAATCTTCTTATTTTCTTCATGGTTATCTCTAGATTAAGGTGGAGAGTTGGTACACGAAGGAGAGGTGATACAGAAGGTTGGAAGAAGGATCTAGGGCCCATAAATCTTCATTGAAGGATAGTTTTGCTGGTGTGTGATCGAAGAAGGATGTTAGGATTTTTCTCTTGACTTGATTGTAGTCATGGGATCAAGTGGATTCAAGGTGGATTTTGAAAATTTCAATGGAAAGAAAAACTTTACCTTATGGCAGTAAAGGACAAAGAACTTATTAGTTCAGTAGAAGATCTATAAAGTCATGGTAAGAAAAAGGCCAGAAAAGATTAGTGCCGAGGACTAGGAAGAGTTAGAGAAAATTATTTTTAGCATAATTAGAATATACTTGGCCAATTAGGTTTTGCTCGAGATTTGTACAGAGATCAAGGCAAAGGAGCTCTGGACGAGATTGGAGAATACTTATATGAAAAAAAATATGACCAATAAGCTATGGTTGAAGAAACAGCTTTACAGTCGAAGGCGAAGATCTTGTTGCACATCTCTAGAAGTTCAATTAGGTATTTTCTGAGGTGATGAATTTGGATGTGAAGATTGATGAGGAATATCGAGTGTCGTTGTTGCTACTATGTTCTCTCTCAGGTTCTTATGATGGTCTCATAATAATTTTAGTTTATAGAAAGAAGATCCTAAACTATAAAGAGATTGTTGGTGTGCTCAGATCAAATCAGCAGAGGGAGAAGATTTGCAAGGAAGATCCTAAATTTGAGATTTTAGCTATGAATGAAAAATAGAAAAGATCAATGGAGAAGACAAAGGAGAAATCTAAAGGCAAATCAAAATCTCGGGATCAGAAGAAGATATTGAAATGCTACAAATATTATTAGTCTGGACACTTGAGGAGAAATTGTCCCATTTTGAAGTCAGAAGAAAGGAATGCCGACAAGAGTGATGATACAACTTCGGTGAGTAGTGGAGAAGACCTCTTAGTTGTATCAGATGGATCAACAAAGTATGATACTACGTGGACGTTAGATTCAACATGCTCACACCACTATACTTCTTATCGAAAGTGGTTTTCTACCTACCAAAAGATCGATGGTAGAAGTGTCAGCCTTGGACATGATCATCCATGCAAAGTAGCTAGAGTTGGCTCTATTAGAGTGAGAATGTATGATGGAATCATTCTTACATTATCGAATGTTAGGCATGTACCAGAGTTGAAAAAGAATCTGATTTCTTTGAGCTACTTATAGGAGCAAGATTATGCTTTTACTAGGCAGGCTAGGAGTGGATGCTTGAAGATTTTCAAGAAAGCCTTGGTGGTGATGAGAGGTAGAAGACTGAGCAACAATCTTTATAGAATGGAAGACAAAGTTATGAATGATGGTGCGAAGGTGCTAGCAGTAACACAGGAGGAGTCGCTCTAATATCAGCTATGATACTATTGGATGGATCATATGAGTGACAGAGGGCTCACAGAACTCATTAAAAGAGGGATGATCCTAGCCCTGAAAAAGAAGGGCATAGATTTATGTAAACCATATATCTTTGGCAAACAGCATAGGATAAAGTTTGCCAACAGTACCAAGTGCAGTGAAGAAGTGCTGGACTTAGTACACTCGGATGTATGGGGATCGGCTCCTATATTAGATAGAGGCTGGGCAAGATATTTTATCACTTTCATTGATGATTACTCAAGGAAGGTGTGAATTTATCTGATTAGAAAAAAATCAGAGGTGCTTGTCTGGTTCAAAGTCTGGAGAGCCAAAGTTGAGAAGAAATCAGGAAGAAAGGTGAAATATCTAAGGTTGGATAACGGAGGAGAGTATACAAGCCTGGAGTTTAGGAGGTATTATGAGAAAAATGGCATCAAATGCTATTACACAGTAAAGATGACTTTCTAGTAGAATGGTGTTGCGGAGAGGATGAACTAGACACTGATCGAGAAGGCATGGAGTTTGAGGCTATAGACATCACTTTCAAAATGAAGGTGAATAGTAGTGGCCAGTTAGAGATAGATGACATGCAGTCTACATCCACTTATAGAAATGTTCCTGTTGAGGTGGAGCTAGGTAAGAGGATAGTTACTCAGATGTGAGACCAGCATAGAGAGCCAACTATTTAGTTAGATGTGTAGGAGCTACCATAGATTTCAGGCAGGAGCAATGTGCCAATGGGAGTGGCTTTGCACAAGCTCCAGCATACTATCAGAAGACTTATCAGATATGGCATTGATGAGGTTATCTTCTATGCACTCATCACTGCTAATGAAGATTCAGAAAACTATGCGGAGGCTATGGAGAGTGAAGATCATGAGTCATAGATGCAAGCCATGATGGAGGAGATGGAACCACTGAAGAAAAATCAGACATGGTAGCTGGTGGATCTTTCAGAAGGTGCTCAACCTATTAGCTCAAAGTGGGTGTTCACTAAGAAGAAGGCACTTTCAAAATAAGATGAAGTCAGATTTAAGGTAAGGCTGATAGTAAAGAGATACTCACAAAAGAAAGGGATTGATTACACCAAAGTTTTCTCTCCTATGATGCATCATACATCTATTCGGATTTTGCTGTCACAGGTGGCATAGCATAATATGGAATTGGAATAGATAGACGTGAAGACAACCTTCCTTTATGAAATTTTAGAAGAAAGAATCTACATGAAGCAGCCATTTGGTTTTATGGAGATTGGATAGAAAGAAAAGGTGTGTTTACTCAAGAGGTCACTATATGGCTTGAAATAGTTTCCTCATTAGTGGTATCACCGATTTGATAGCTTTGTTTTGAGCCTAGGATTTATCAGATGTGAACATTGAAGGAATCAGATCCAAGATTTTAAGGCTAGATCTTGAAACTTTTTCAAGATCAGATAGCAAAAGACTTAAATTAATCAAAATTAATTTTAAATATCTAAAAATATCATAGATCTAAGATCTATTACATGATTATTGTATGGCATTAAATCAAAAATTAAAAACATAAAGAAAGAAGAAGTGTTGATCATATCAACATAGATTTACACTAGATCAGAATCATATAAGTAATAGGAGATCAGATCTTTATTATCTATGCAAGTTAGACATTTTAACTTATTGATCCAGGCTTGAGGATGATATTACAATCCATACACACATCTAACCTCTAAGAGATGTCTACATGAGCCCACAAATGCTGATCAAAAGTTCGGTATCCAAAAATCAGCATAGTTTGCTAGAACTATGCTGATCCTTCTTTGACGATTGATCTGGATCTTTCTTCTTCAAAACATAGATTCTCTAATTTTTGAAATTCGAGGAAGATGATATGTGATGCTAAGACTCCTCTCAAAAGCTCACAAATAATAGAGGAAGAGGTGTAGAACAAAATCCTAGAACAAGACCCTCTTCTTCTTCTTTATTCTCTCACTTAGACTCCTTGATTCGTATCTTTAAAATTCCAACACCCTAGATAAATTTTTTCCTAATTTTTTCATGCCCAAGAGCTCTCTTAAATATCTAGAATCTACCAAAAAATTAGCCCAAAATTTATTTTAAATAGAGAGATATGGACCACTCCTTCTCTAGGTCAAATATCTAGTAAGGAAGATCCAATTAAGGCATGATTTGGGGCACCCAAGAAGTTCCAACTAAGGCATGATTTGGGGCACCCAACTCTTGGGTGCCCCCTTCTTCTTTTCTACTATGGACCATCAGGTTTTGTCATACAAAAACTCTTCTAAAAGCCATAAAAATCCCAAAAAAAATCTAAGTGGAATTGGTGCACTATAGGAAGAGTTTTGGTTTCCTAAAATTCTATCTCATAGAATTTGAAATCAAAACCAATTCCTACTTTGACTTGGTCCACACTTAATTTACCATGTAAGAAAGAAAGAGAAGGACTTTGGGATATGGTGGGCTTCTCTTGGGCATAAAGAATTCATGCAAAATCAAATGGGGCGTGAAGGGTGGGCATTGGGACTAAGGTGGTGCAAGGATAGGGAATCCTAGTATGACAGGGAATCCTAGTCATACTAGGATTCCTATTTTGACTTGGTCATATATGGTTTCTTAAACCAAATCAAACAAGAAGTAAATCAACCTAATTAAATTAGGACCTAACCCAATTAAGGACTTAATTAAATTAGATTAAATTAGATTTAATTCTAATTTAATTTTCTAATTAAATTAAAAAATTGGGTGGACCAAGTCCTAGTTGAACTAGGACTAGTTCTTTCTTACACTTGGCTTATCCAATAAATCAATTGAACTTGATCCAATCAAGTCTAAAATAAATTTAATTAAATTTAATTAGATTTAATCTTAACTCTCTAGCTTAATTAAATTAAGTTAATTAGCAATCTAATTGCTAATCGATCCTCCTATAATACTTGCACTAGATTAAACACCAATCGTATTGATCGTTTAACCCTTGAACGATTCTTAATCATTGATCAACCATCTGATCAAATCATGAGCTCTAATGTATGTGACCTCATAGATCCAAACCTAAGTTGATAGCGTAGAAATAAATTTTTCTATCAATCAAAGTAACCTTCTAGCAATGGTACTCGACGATCGGATAGGTCAAATGTGTAGAACAACATCCTTAGAATCCATGCGGATATAATTTTCATATAATTCATCCTCTTGACCAAAATGCTCATAGGACACCCCAGAGTTCAACTATCAACTCTGATAAGATTGTCCACATTGTATTTCAAAATATCAAATCCATCTGATGGATTACCTTGGCCAAGATTTTGCTATATTGAAATATAGTGATACATTTTTTTTCAACTCTTGGAGTGGTCAATTCCATCTTGATCATACTCTGACTTTGCAAGTACTTGACTATACCCAGAAGCCTTCTGTTACTAAATTAAAAATTTAGTTAGTTTGGTACCAAAGCATAGTGAGTTGCTTGCAAGTCACTAAGATGAACTCAGATCTAAGGGATACTTATACCTATATCCCATCAGAGACATTCTCGATAGTAAAATGCTCTGGAGTTGGTCATGTTTAATGATGATGTACCCATACATCTCATCTATATGCGATACCAATGTCTCCATACTCCTTGGTTAAGAGGACAACCAACCTATATGGCATACAATGACCTATGCTCGATAAACACTATCATCCTAATTAACAGCCTATCATTTAGTCATGAACAGATTTAAAGACTAATCAATAAATCCTCTCTTTATCGAAGCTAAATAGTCCTAAGGACTTCATCACAATAATGGAGTTCATTAGAAGATGAATCCTTTGTGATGAAAAATACCAAAAATATATTTTATTTATTAATGAATTAATTACAGATACAATGTAGCTCAACCATCAATAGGTTGATGATTGATTTTGGAACATATTTTTCAACAACTCCCACTTATCCTAAAGCCACTTGGCATAGTATCTAATATCCATCTTCGACTTGTGGTTATCGAACTTCTTTATCACCAGGGCTTTAGTAAAGAGATCTGTCAGGTTCTCCTTTCCATCAATCTTCTGAAGATTGATGTCACCTCGATCCATGATCTTCTAGATCAGGTGGAAGCGATGTAAGATGTGCTTCATCCATTGGTGTGCCTTTGGTTCCTTCGCTGGAGCTATGGCACCAGTGCTGTCATAATAGATCATGACCAAACCATCTAGGGAGGGTGCTACTCTAAGCTCGGTGATAAATTTTCTCAGCCATACAGCTTTCTTCATGAAATCTGATGCTGCGATGTACTCTACTTCACAAACAGAGTTTGCCATAGTATGCTGCTTGAAACTCTTCTAGTAGATAGCTTCATCATTTAGAGTAAAGATATATCCCAACATGCTTCTGCTATTATCATGATCAGATTGAAAGCTGGAGTCTATAAATCTCATAAGTTTCAGATCTAACTTGCCATAAACCAACCATTGGTCCTTAGTATTTCTCAAATACTTAAAGATGATTTTAATCACTTTTCAGTAGTTTTCTCCATGGTCAGATTGGTATCTACTCACTACTCCTAGTGAGTATGCCATGTCTGATCTCGTACATGTCATTATGTATATGATAGATCCCACTGTCGAAGCATGTGGGACTCTACTCATATGCTCTCTCTCTTCAAAAATTATCGAACAATCCTTCTTAGAGAGAGAAATTTCATAGCCTATCGGGAGATAGCTCTTTTTGGAATTCTCTATGCTGAACCTCTTTAGTACAGTATCTATGTACGTGGACTGGGATAATCCAAGCATCCTTTTAGATCTATCCCTATAGATCTTCATCCTTAGAATGTAGAATGCTTCACCCAAGTTCTTCATGGAGAACTGTGATGACAACCAGACTTTTATTTCCTACAGTGCAGGGATGTCATTTTTGATTAAGAGAATGTCATCCACGTATAAGATATGGAATACCACTACTGGATCATTTGCCCATTTATAAATGCAGGGCTCTTCTCCATTCTTAATGAAGCTATACATTTTGATCATTTTATCAAAATGTATGTTCTAACTCTGAGATGCCTGCTTCAATCCATAAATGGATCTCTAAATCTTGCATATCTTGGACTTATCTATGGATGTAAACCTCTAAGATTGTATCATATACACCTCTTCAGTCAGCTCTCCATTTAGAAAAATTGTCTTCACATCGATCTATCAGATCTCATAGTCTAGATGGACAGCTATCACAAGCACTATCCAAATGGATTTGAGCATTGCCATAGGAGAGAACGTCTTATCATAATCAATATCATAACGTTGATGATATCTCTTGACAACCAGACGGACTTTATAGGTCTCCACCTTTTTGTCTGCATCTCTTTTTTTTTTGAAGATCCATTTACATCCAATAGATTTAACCCCTTCAGGTGGGTCAACCAATGTCCACACATCATTGACCTTCATGAACTCCATTTCAGATTTTATGGCCTCAAGCCATTTCTCAAAATTCGATCTCTGCATAGCATCCATATAAGTGATCGAATCCTCATCGAGTTCGATGGGATCACCATCCTAGATCAAAAAACCATAGTATCTATCCAAATGATGCGGTACTCTACCGAATCTCTTTAATGGTGCAGGTACACTAGGCTTCGGATCTGATCTAATCAAATTTGACTCAGGTTCAGCTATAGATGTTAATTTTTCTACCTGTTGAACTTCATCAAGTTCAATCTTAGAGGCAATAGCTCATTCACCAAGGAACTTCTATTTCAAAAAGATTGCCTTAAGGCTAATGAACATCTTTTGTTCATCAGCATGATAGAAATAGTATCCTTTGGTCTCTTTTAGGTACCCTATAAACATGCACTTGTCATACCTAGGTCCAAGTTTATTTATAACTAACCATTTGATATAAGTCGGACACCCCCAAATCCTAAGGTGTGAAAGTGCTGGCTTATGTCCTATCCATATCTCATATGAAGTTTTAACTACAGACTTACTTAAAATTCTATTTAATAGATAACAAGTCGATTCGAGTGCATATCCTTAGAAGGATATCGATAAGCTGGCAAAATCCATCATAAATCGGATCATGTCTAATAGAGTTTGATTTCTTCTTTCAGACACACCATTATGCTGTGGTGTTTCTGGAGGATTCTATTGAAAGAAAATTTCATTCTCTTCTAGATATGTGAGAAACTCACCAAAAAGATATTTTCCTCCTCAGTTAGATCGAAGAGTTTTGATACTCTTCTCAGTTTATTTTTCTACTTCACTTTGAAATCGTTTGAACATTTCAAATGAATTCAATTTGTGTTTCATCAGATAGACATATCCATATCTGGATAGATCATTTATGAAAGTAATGAAGTAGAAATATCCATCTCTAGCACTTGTGCTTATTGGTCCACATACATCAGTATGTACTTGACCTAAGAGCTCAGTGGCTCTTTCATCTTTTTCAGTAAAAAGTGATTTGATCATTTTACCAAAAAAATAGGACTCACAGATTGGAAGTGATTCACTATCATTAACTTTGAGGATTTTCTCTTGAGTCAACCTGTTTATCCTATTCTTATTTATATGACCTAGCCTACAGTGCCATAAATAGATATCTGACATACTATCTAATCTAGAATGCTTGCCAATTGAATAGACTATGTTAACAGAATGTGATAGCGTATACATACCATTATTCAAATATCCATAAAAGATAGTAACACCATTCATAATGATATTACAAACTTATTTCTTTTTTGATATTTTATAATTATTTTTGGTCAGAAGGCCTATAGAAATAATATTCAAAAATAAACTGGGATAAAAATGACAATCACTAAGAACAATGGTATGGGACTCAAATACAAGTTTCAAAATTTTTAAAGCTAGAACTAGAACTGGTCTTCCACCTCCAACGTTTAGAAATCTTTCACCTTGCTCGAATCTCCTACTAACCTACAATCTCTGCAATGAATTGCAAGTATGGTAAGGGCTACCGGTATCAATACCAGTCAGTAATATCATAAATAGAAAAATTATAAGGAGTTATTGTATAAATACCTTGCCCAGCAACCGCTTGCTTCTTTCTCTGCCTATTCAGATTCAGAGAGGTAATGTACTGAGGATAGTTTCTCTTCTAGTACCCTTGCTTCTTACAAAAGAAGCATTCAGTTAGACTCTTATCAGACTTGTTCTTCTTGGTCTGACCCTGCACAGATGTCCCAATCTGAACTTGCATCTTCTTAGCTTTCTTCTTCTTGTTCTTCTTTCCTTTTCTAAAGGGTTGAGCCCCGAAAGACGAACCTTCCACTATGTTCACCAACTCCTTATGGAGTTGGTGATCCTTCTCAAAGTTTTGAAGCAATCATAGTAACCCATGGTAGTCTACTTCAGGCTTTGTCATTCTAAAATGAGTAAGAAATGAAAGAAAAGACTTGGACAATGAGTTCAGTATTGCATCCTTCCCAAGCTATTTATGTAAGAAAAAGCTGAGCTTGCTCAATTGCTCTATCAGCTCGATCATGTACAATACATGATCAGTGACAGAGGCACCATCCCACATCTTGGCATTGAAGATAACACAACTAGTCTTATGCCTCTCCACGTCATCAGGTGTGCCAAAGAAATCCTCCAACACTTGAAGCATGTTCTTTGGCTGAGCCATCTCAAACTACGATTGAATTAATCGCTCATAGCAGCCAACATAATGTAGCATACCGTGGTCCGATCACTGAGCCACTTTTGGTAAGTATCTCTGACTGTTCCACATGCATTGGCAACTGGCTCCTCAGGTGCAGGATCCGTTAATATATATAGGATCCATTCATACTCTAAGATAATTTTTAACTTTTGGTACCAGCTATCGAAGTTGGGTTCCATCAACTTATCATTGTCCAACAATGATCGGAGTGATAAGAAAGTAGCCATATCTGCACCAAGAAAAACCATAACCTAATTAGTAATTGATTCAATAAACCTAAAGATTTGAACTTTAATCAAAGGTTCTTCTACTATTTTATTCAAATTGGCAGCCTTTATCTCTAATTTAAGAAATTATCCTAATTTCTTAGTGGGTACTAGAATCCACATAGACCGCACACAAGTCCAACTTTGGTTGGCCAACCCATATATATCTAAGGATAGGTTCATAATCAATTAGTTTTTAAAATAATTTTTAGTAATTAATTTTTCCCCAGTCTCTAATCAGTAGGCTTTGGCCTCTACTGAAAAGGTCTAGTTAGGTCCAACCATTAATATGACCATACTTGATCCATCAAACTAATGAATGATTAGGCCCAACTTTGGTTGGCCAACCTAACCACCATTTAGAAAGATGCAGCTAAGAAATCACATAATGAATGATAATTCCATTAGCCGATAAACACTAGGCCTTTGGGCCTCTAATGATTATCCAACTAATGGATCCATTATCACCCACTTTAATGGGAGGCTATGATCTAGTTATCATAATAACTATCTCATTTTAGGGACTTAATAATTTTAGAGGATTTAATTTGAAGATGAGAAAAGGTTAAATGAACTAGCTTGTCATGATCCTCCCACTGATTTCATCAAGTCAGCTTAAGGGAGACCATTAATAGGTTGGTCTAGGAGCACCTAAATCAGTCAAATTGATTTACCTAGCTGACATGGATCAACTCGAATAGTCAAGTGATCCGATCAAAATATAATTTCAACAAGAATCTAGGTAAGTTTGATCAGTGGAAGGGTCTGCCAAAGCTTATCTTAGACACCATCAGAAATGGCTGGGTAAGTAGGCTGCCAATTAAAGACCATCGATTTGGTTTACCTTAGACACTAATTAATTTAATTAGTTTCAATTAGATCAACCTAACAATTTATGCTAGACCGTGTAGCCAAGAATCAAGTCTATCTTGGATCTCGTTAAAGACATGAACTTGACCAACTACAACTATTATAATTGATCTAGAGAATCCTTAACCTAATCTAAGATAATAATTGATTAGATTTAGTCAATTCTCTAATTAAGTCCATTCTTTAATCTAACTCTAGATCTAACCCAATTAATGGACCTAATCTCCAGCAATCCATTTAACCCAATATGTTATGATTTGTGTCTTAGGATCTTTAATTCGTAATCCTAGATCCTAATCAAATAACTTCTTAATTTTTAATTAAGTTTTGGGCTAAGGGTTGGGGTTCGACTTTTTCAAAATAATTTTTATATTTGTAAAATATTTTTATAATATGGTTCTATCAACCAAATTGTATGTTTGATTTATAATCAATATGTAAGTAAAATAAGCATGAAACTACTTTAGATTTAATCTAAATAGATTCATATAATTAAAATAATTTCAACTATAATCAATCATAAATTATCTTAAATCAAATCTAACATATTTATAATGATTAAAATTAGATTAAAATATTTTTAATCAAATCATAAAATTTTTTAGATCTAATCTAAAATTTTATGATCAATATTTTAGATCAGCATGTACTGGGATAATCTTTCCACTGTAAAGGATAAACCTTACAGCAAGACAACCTTATAGCAGTCCGTACAATCTAAAAATTTTATTTTTAGATCTAAAATTATTTTAAATCTATTAAATTATAAATAAATTATATTAAATTTAATAAATTTATGATTAGAAGCAGATCAACATGAACTAGGATAATCTTTCCATTGTAAGGGATAAACTTTACAGCAGGACAACCTTATTGCAGTTCGTGTGATCAAAAATTTTAATTTTAGATTTAATAATTAGATTATAAATTAAATTTAATATAAAAAATAATCTAAACATGGTTAAATAATTATGTAATAAAAAAATCTAGGCTCTGATATCAATTGAAGGAATAAGATCTAGGGTTTCAGGGCTAGATCTTGAAACTTTTTCAAAAGCAGACAGCGAAAGACTTAAATTAATTAAAATTAATTTTAAATATCTAAAAATATTCTAGATCTAAGATCTATTATAAGATTATTGTATGGCATTAAATCAAAAATTAAAAATATAAAGAAAGAAGAAGTATTGATCACATTAACATAGATCTACACTATATCAAAATCATATAAATGATAGGAGATCAGATCTTTATTACCTATGCAAGTTAGATGTTTTAACTTATTGATCCTAGCTTGTGGATGATGTTGCAAGCCATACACACATCCGATCTCTAAGAGATATCCACACGAGTCCACGAATGCTGATCAGAAGTTCGGTACCCAAAAATTAGCATAGTTTGCTAGAACTGTGCTGATCCTTCTCTGACGATTGATCTGAATCTTTCTTCTTTGAAACATGGACTCTCCAATTTTTAGAAATCAAGGAAGATGATATGTGATGTTGAGACTCCTCTCAAAAGCTCACAAATAATGGAGGAAGAGGTGTAGAACAAAATTCTAGAAGAAGACCCTCTTCTTCTTCTTGATTGTCTCACCTAGACACCTTGATTAGTATCTTTAAAATTCCCATACCCTAGATAAATTTTTTTCTAATTTTCTCATGCCCAAGATCTCTCTTAAATATCTAGAATCTATGAAAAAATTAGCCTAAAATTTATTTTAAATAGAGAGATATGGATCACTCCTTCTCTAGGTCAAATATATAGTAAGGAAGATCCAATTAAGTCATGATTTGGGGCGCCCAACTCTTGGGCACCCCCTCCTTTTCTACTATGGACCATCAGGTTTTGTCATACAAAAACTCCTCTAATAGCCACAAAAATTTTAGAAAAAATCTAGATGGAATCGGTGCACTATAGGAAGAATTTTGGTTTCCTAAAATTCTATCTTATAGAATTTGAAATCAAAATCAATTCCTACTTTGACTTGGTCCACACTTAATTTACCATGTAAGAAAGAAAGAGAAGGACTTTGGAACATGGTGGGCTTCTCTTGGGCATGGAGAATTCATGCAAAATCAAAGGAGGCATGAAGGGTGGGCGTTGGGACTAGCGTGGCGCAAGGATAGATAATCCTAGTCATACTAGGATTCCTATTTTGACTCGGCCATATATGATTTCTTAAACTAAATCAAATCAGAAGTAAATCAACCCAATTAAATTAGAACCTAATCCAATTAATAACTTAATTAAATTAGATTAAATTAGATTTAATTTTAATTTAATTTTCTAATCAAATTAGAAAATTGATTTGACCCAAGTCCTAGTTGAACCAGGACTAGTTCTTTCTTGCACTTGACTTATCCAATAAACTAATTGAACTTGATCTAATCAAGCCCAAACCAAATCTAATTAAGTCATATTTAATTAGACTTAATCTCATCCCTCTGGCTTAATCAAATTAAGCCAATTAGTAATCTAATTGCTAGTTAATCCTCCTACAACACTTGCACTAGGTTAAACACTAATCATATTGATCGTTTAACCCTCGAACGATTCTTAATCATTGATCAACCATCCGATTAGATCATGAGCTCTAATGTGTGTGACCTCATAGGTCCGAACCTAAGTTTGTAGTATAGAAATAAATTTCTACACCAATCAAAGTAACCATCTAGCAATGGTACCCAATGGTTGGATAGATCAAATATGTAGAACAACATCCTTAGAACCCATGCGGATATAGTTTTCATATAATTCATCCCCTTGACCAAAATGCTCATAGTGATAGAAATGGTGTGCAGGATGGAAGCATTGATTTCAAAGCAAAAATATAAAATCATACAAATCAAATCCGAACCCTAGGACCACTTATTAGCAATTAAATCATATAACATGCATTTATAATATAAAAGAAAGTATTAGAACATACCTCTTATCGCTTAACCCTAAATTATCCCTAATTGCCGGCAGCAATCCATCAGGGGTTCCATCAGGTGCCCACGTGTTCACCCTCCAACGTTGATCCACACAGAGACTTGATCAAAACACCAGCACCTTTGATTTATATAATTAAAGTTTCAATAATAAGAACTTTAATTAAATGGGCAAGACCTTCCTCAGTCTTTATGTCACCTTTCTTGCCTCTCCTTACCTTTCTTTCTTTTTCCTTATCTTCTTAATTTTTCTACCTAATCTCTTTGTGTTAAAATGACTTCTTATCCTTATAAGGACAAGGCCTGGACAAGGGAAGGGAAGAAAAAAAATTAGACAATAGAAAATACTTATAAGAAAGAAAGATAATTTTCATTCCTCCCGAACTCTTGGTGTGCACCCTTATTTATAATGTACGTAAGGGTGCCAACATATTTTCTCACACCCTTTCAAAATATTATCTCATATCCCTTCAGCCAATCTCACACCTCATCAGATAATAACTTCATGTAGACTTAGTCCAAGAGGTGCCTTAAAGCAGAAGGACTCTCGGACTAATTCTACGTAAGTTATTTATGAAGAGCCGCGGGATTACATTCTTGGCGTCATCATTTTCATCCATTAGATCAGATAGAAAAGGCCATCCAATGGCTTTAAAATGGGATGCCCAATCAGCAAGAAGGCGTAGAGATGAACTTTGAATAGTAAATGTCCCAAGGGACTTTGACTTGGTCCAAGAGGCGTCAAGGATGAGAGGGTGGCAAGGAGTCTTGGGCGGTAAGTATTCCTAGGCGACAAAGAGTCCCTTCTCAAAATAATAACGAAGTATTTCATCTGCAGAAGGACTCTTTTACGCCCCATATCTAATGTCCATGCCTATTTAAAATATTTACGTGACATAACAAATGAAAAAAGTCAAAGAAGGTAGGCGCCAACTAATTTCATGTGCCAAAAATTCTTTGCACATGAAAGACTTTCCATGCACAAGAGAGAGACTCTCTGACACATAGGATTCAGGTATGTAGCACCCCAACTAAAGTCTAATCAGTCTAGATTAATCCAATTCAAGACCAAATCCTATTTGGCTCAAATCAGACCTTAATTAGCCCAAATCGAAAGCCGATTCGAATCCAATTCAAGTCTAGGTGCTAGGATTTGCTACATGTGCTAGCATGTTCATCTTGCAAACATGGTCTAATCTAATTAGATCCTTAATCAATTCTCTTTGTGTGTGATCCATTAGGTTTCACATCTAGCAAGCAGTGGGTCTGGGTGTGATTTGACCTAATCAGGTTAGAACTCAACTAAACCGATTTAGGTCAAAACTAGCCAACCCAATTTGACTTAATTTAGAACACTTTCTAATTTAATGATCAAATTAAAAATTTAATTTGATCAAACCTACAAGACATGATTGATGTCTAGCAACGTATCGTGACTTTTCGAAAGATGTGAAATTTTGATGGAAATACCAAAAATATCCTTTAGTGAAAATTACCATGCAACTAGATCCTTCGATCTTCCTGCATCCTGAATATGATTCTGGGTATGAAAATATGTCAATCCCAATATCATATTCATTTCTCTTTTAATCTTATAATGATGATTCATTTAATGAAATATTAGAAACTATTTTTAATTTTCATCATGCTTTGATCAAAGTCTTCCTGAATCATCATTTGTTTAAAGTAGGTAGGATGCTATTTCCTCTTACCAGGAGTGATCGATTCCATGTTAACCTACTCACAATCTTCATATATAATCTACCATATTTAGATCATCCCGTACATGACTGAGTCATGAATGAGTATGAATCAAAATATGGTATTCATATATATAAGATTCTATGGTAGTTTCAGGTCAAAGAATTATATGCACAATTCCATTATGAGAACCATCTATTGACATGTAGATAAGACTCCATTAGATATTCTCGACTTGGATTAATTCAGTGAACTCATTCCCTAATGAGCACCCATATTTTTGTATTAGTGTCATACACAAGTGATTGTAAGATCAATCACCCTCTCAATTGAGCATACAAAAGATGTGTTAGTCTTACCGAAAATATTGATCCCCAACTCAATGTTCCATCGATCAGGAATATTTAAATTAGAGTTTTAAGATTTTAGATCCCACTGGTATGATCTCATCATAATCCTAAAACCATAGCCTTAATTTTTGGGGTTCATCATAATCTTAAATAAATAATAAGACACTGCATATGATGAAATAATGCCTTTATTTATATTAAAATATCATTACATGAGTTTGGAAGATAAAGAACAGCCAAAAAATTGATTGGCTTGAGGGCATATTCCTTTCAATCTCTCACTTGCACTAAAGCCAATCGCCCTTAAATTTTAATCCCATACAATCAAGGTGATGATCATATAATTGCAGTGGTAAAGCCTTAGTGAATGGATTTGCTATGTTGTTCTTTATGTCAACTCATTCCAATGACTACATCTTATCTTTCAATAATTTCACGAATGAGATGGAAGCATCTCAGAATGTGTTTGGATTTATAATGAGACCTTGGTTCCTTTGCTTGAGCAACAGCTCCAGTATTATCACAGTAAAGTGGTACTAGATTCTTAATTTCAGGAATAACACCGAATTCAGTGATAAATTTTTTCATCCAGACAGCTTTCTTGGCGGCTTCACTTACAGCTATGTATTCTGCTTCAGTGGTTGAGTCAGCTACAGTTGGCTGCTTAGTACTCTTCCAACTCACTACTCCACCATTCAGAGTAAAGACATACCCTAAAATGGATTTGCTATCATCTGGGTTTGATTAAAAACGAGAGTCAGAATATGCTTCTAGTTTAAGATCAGAACCACCATATACTAAAAAAATATCTTTAGTCCTTCTCAGGTATTTAAGAATATTTTTCATAGCTTTCCAATGATCCTCTTCTGAATTAGCTTGAAATCTACTTGCAATGCCTAAAGCATAAGCAACATCAGACCTTGTACATAACATGACATACATTATTGATCCAACAACCGAAGCATAAGGAATAGAACTCATTCTATTTCTCTCTTCAGATGTCTTTGGAGACATCTTTTTAGAGAGATGTATGCCTTGATGGGTAAGTAACCTCTTTTACTCCCATCCATACTGAATCTTTTCAGTATTAAGTCAATGTACCTAGATTGGGACAAGCCTAGCATCTTCTTAGATCTATCTCTATAGATCTTTATTCCTAGTATATAGGATGCTTCTCCCAAATCTTTCATGAAAAACTTATTTGATAGCCATAATTTGACTGATTGTAATATTGGGATATCATTTCCAATGAGGAGTATGTCATCTACATACAGAACCAAGAAGACTATGGTTCTTCCACTAGTTTTCTTATACACACATGGTTCATCCACATTCTTGATAAAACCAAACTCTTTTACTGTTACATCAAAATGGATGTTCCAACTCCTTGATGCTTGCTTTAATCCATAAATGGATCTCTTAAGCTTGCATACCTGATTTGGTCTCTCATTTGACTCAAATCCCTCTGGTTGTGATATATAGACCTCCTCCTCAAGAAAACCATTAAGGAAGGCAGTTTTTACATCCATTTGCCATATTTCATAGTTGTGGTATGTTGCTATGGCAAGCATAATCTGAATAGATTTGAGCATCAACAGGTGAAAATGTTTCATCATAATCAATCCCCTATTTTTGCCTAAAATCCTTAGCCACCAATCTAGCTTTATAGGTTTCAATTTGACCATAAGCTCCAATCTTTTTCTTAAAAATCCATTTGCATCCAATAGGGTTTATATCCTCTGGTGCATCCACCAAAGTCCATACTTTGTTGGTGTGCATGGATTCCATTTTGGATTGCATGGCAGCCAGTCATTTGTAAGAGTCCTTACTTTTGATTACTTTCGTATAGGTCAGAGGTTTGTCATTCTCAATGACTTGGGCTTCATTGTTCTTAATAATGAACCCATACCTCACAGGTGTATTTCGTACGCTTTCAGACCTATGGATAGGAGTTTTGTGTTTTGGTTCTTTTATGTGATTATTTGGTTGAAAAATTTCTATTTATTTTTCTAGAACTTCACTAAGTTCAATATTTCTACCACTGTCCTTTTCTAGGATAAATTCTTTTTTCATGAAAACGGCATGCCTACTTACAAATACCTTTCATTCAGTAGGATGGTAGAATAAATATTTTATACTATTTTTAGGATATCCTATAAATAGACATCTGTCTGATCTAGCATCAAGTTTATGTCCAAAATTTTTTTGACATATGCTGGACAACCTCATATCTTAAGATACTTAAGATTAGGTTTTTTACTTCTCCATATGTCATATGGAGTACTAGATACAGATTTAGAAGGTACTCTATTCAAGATGTAAATTGCAATCTCTAGAAAATGACCCCAGAAGGAAATAGATAATTTAGTGAAGCACATCATGGACCATACCATATCTAATAAAGTATAATTTTTTCTTTTGACTACACTATTTAATTATGGTGTATAAGGAGGTGTCCATTCAGAGAGAATCCCTTTAACTTTAAGATAGTCTAGAAACTCACTAGATAAGTATTCTCCTCCCCAATTAGATCGAAGAATTTTTATACATTGTCCAGTTTGTTTTTCGACCATACTTTCATACTCTTTAAATTTATCAAAGGCTTCTGATTTATGTTTCATAAGATACACGTATCCAAACCTAGATAAATCATCAATGAACGTTATAAAATAAGAGTATCCTCCTTTGGCTTGAGTTATCATAGGACCACATACATCCGTATGTACAAATCCTAATAACTCATTTGTCCTTTCTCCATGTCCACTAAATGGAATCTTGGTCATTTTACCCATAAGGCATGATTCACAAGTTCCTAATGATTCATAATCAAAAGGATTAAAGAATTTTTCTTTATATAACTTGTTAATCCTAGCCTCACTAATATGATCTAATCGACAATGCCAAAGTAAAGTATTATTTATGTCATCTCTCTTATGTTTTCTATTTTCATCAATATGAAATATATTATCATCCAAACATAGAGTCAACAAACCATTGCTAAATATGCCAAAATAAATATTTTTATTAGAATATTTGATCGAGCAACCTTTGCTCGTTACATTAAGACTATAACCATGTTTTAATAACAAGGATATAGATATAATATTTCTAATGATCTTAGGCATATAATAATAATTTGTAAGCTCTAAGATCTTTTCATAAGGTAACTTCAATATATTTGTCTCTACAACTTCTGCTTGGATAGACTCTCCTCCAGCGCCATAGAGCTTGAAGTTTTCTTTCTTCAAACTCTTAATTTTCTACAGCTCCTGTAAAGATTTACAGATATGAAAACCACAGTCGGTATATAATACCCAAGAATTTGAAATGGAAGAATTTAATGATAATATAGTATGTATCTCATACATATCTTTTGATGCATTATTTGCACCAGACTTCACGGTTGCAAGGTAAGCCTTGCAATTTCTCTTCCAATGATCTGTTTCACCACAGTGAAAATAAATCCTCTATCTGGAGACCTTCTTCCCCTTTTTCTTCTTATTTATACCATCTTTAGGGTTCAACCTTCTTTTTGAACCCTTTTTGCCTGCCTTCTTCTTGAAGATCCCATCCACAAGAAGAAGAGGAGCCTTATCCTTCTTGATATGGCTTTTTGCTATCTTAAGCATATTTAATAGCTCAGGCAAGGAAGAATTCAGTTTGTTCATGTGATAGTTCACGACAAACTAAGAAAATAATTTTGAGAGTGATTGTAGGATCAAATCCTGACTTAACTCTCCATCCATAACAAAATCTAATTGACTTAATCAAGTGATTAGGTCAATTACCATCAAAACATGATTTTGTATGGATGTTCCTTCTGTCATTCTTATATGAAATAATTACTTAGATATCTCATATCTAGCAGTCATACTATGCTCTCCATAAAGCTCTTTTAGATTGAGCAATATGGATTGAGTATCCATGTCATTATGCTGCCTCTGTCATTCATTATTCATAGAGGCAAGTATGATGCATTTGACAGTAAGAAAATTATTTTGCCACATCTTGTATATGGACTTATCTTCATCTATGGTATCATTTTCTAATAGCTTAGGATCAGGGGCATCAAGAATATAGGAGAGTTTTTCTTGACTGAGTACTATTTTTAGGTTTCTCAATCAATCAACATAATTTTGACCAGTCAATTTATTTGAATCCAAAATTGAACATAATGAAAGTGAAGAAGCCATTTAATCTACATAATAAAGAACAATATATAAGCAAATAACTCATGATGACAAACATAATTAAATTAAAATTTTAATTTAATTATGTCTTCCACTATTTAATCAAAAAATCATAACCCTCTTATTGATTTTCTTAGTGAGAAAAAGATCCTAATTCCTTATAAAAGGTCTTGTGGTTGTACAACAAACTTGTTATAAGTTCAAAGGTAGGAAACTCTTTCCAATTGTATTTTATACAACTCTCAAAAAACTTTTGCCTCTAAAATATTAATAGCCTTATATTAGCACAACAAACTTTAATATTTTAGTTTAAGTAGAGCCCTTCATTTCTATACAGTCAAAATGAAATATAACTACTTTTGTCGATACACAATAAAGTAATATATTCAAAATACTATAAGCATCTTAATGCACTAGATTAATATTACATCATTTCCTATGATAGATCTTGTGGTTACACAATAAAACTAATATGGTTCTGGACATAATAAGAACCTAGTATGAAGGAAGGCCTTAATGTAGTGAATATAATACTAAGCATTTTAATCTAGAATTAAATTAATCAAATCGATCAAGTAAGTGGGAGAAAAGTGGGAGTCCCTCCATTGCTTTCCTTAGACACCAATAAATTGGCCAGGTCAGACAATGGAACCAATTAAAAAATTATATTCTCTTTACTAATCATGAACCATTTTCCTAGACATCGATTGATCAATTAGACATGCCGACTGATTCAGCTATAGGTTAATTATACTACAACTTAATATAATTTTTAAAGAGAAATTTAAAAGGTCTCGATGCACATTCTGATTTAAATCAAACTAAATACCTAATAGCATCAATTATGATAAAATTTATATATATATATATATTAACATGTATAATTATTCTAGGACAACCATCATTACATAGTGAATATTTTTCACTATTTCAAGGCAACCTTTACAGAATAATATATACATCATAATCTCATTATGATAAATAAAAGAATATGATCTCATCATATAAATAACATGCAAATAAATAAAAATATATCATACTTTTCTTTTGTGCCATTATATTATAAGCAAAGCATTATATGATTTAACCTAATAAGGCTTGCTCTGATACCAATGATAGGAATGGTGTACAGGGCGGAAGCATGGATTTCAAAGCAAAAATATGAAATCATACAAACCAAACCCAAACCCTAGGACCACCTTATTAGTAATTAAATCATATAACATGCATTTGTAATATAAAAGAAAGTATTAGAACATACCTCTTATCGCTTAATCCTAAATTGTCCCTAATTACCGACAGCAATCCGTCAGGGGTTCCACCAGGTGCCCACGTGTTCACCCTCCAATATTGATCTACATAGAGACTTGATCAAGATACCAGCACCTCTGATTTATATAATTAAAGTTTTAATAATAAAAACTTTAACTAAATGGGTAAGACCTTCCTTAGCCTTTATATCACCTTCCTAGCCTCTCCTTACCTTTCTTTCTTTTTTCTTGTCTTCTTAATTTTTCTATCTAATCTCTTTGTCTTAAAATGACTTCTTATTCTTATAAGGATAAGGTTTGGACAAGAGAAGGAAAGAAAAAAAAATTAAACAATAGAAAATACTTCTAAGAAAGAAAGATAATTTTCACTCCTCCCGAACTCTTGGTGCGCAGCCTTATTTATAATGTACATAAGGGTGCCAACATACTTTCTCGCATCCTTTCAAAATATTATCTCATGTCTCTTCAGCCAATCTCACACCTCATTAGATAATAACATCATGTAGACTTAGTCCAAGAGGTGCCTTAAAGCAGAAGGACTCTCGGACTAATTCTACGTAAGTTATTTATGAAGAGTCGTGGGATTACATTCTTGGTGCCATCATTTTCATCCATTAGATCAGATAAAAAAGGCCATCCAATGGCTTTAAAATGGGATGCCCAATTAGCAAGAAGGCGTGGAGATAAACTTTGAATTGTCAAAGTCTCAAGGGACTTTGACTTGGTCCAAGAGGCATCAAGGATGAGAGGGTGGCAAGTATTCCTAGGCGACAAAGAGTCCCTTCTCAAAATAATAATGGAGTATTTCATCTACAGAAGGACTCTTCTACGCCCTATATCTGATGTTCATGCCTATTTAAAATATTTATGTGACATAACAAATGAAAAAAGTCAAAGAAGGTAGGCGCCAACTAATTTTATGCACCAAAAATTCTTTGCGCATGAAAGACTTTCCATGTGGAAGAGAGAGACTCTCTGGCACATAGGATTCAGGTATGTAGAACCCCAACTAAAGCCCAATCAGTCTAGGTTAATTCAATTCAAGATCAAATCCTATTTGGCTCAAATCAGATCTTAATTAGCCCAAATCAGAAGTCGATTCAAATCAAATTCAAATCTAGGTGCTAGGATTTGCTACATATGCTAGCATATTCATCTTGCAAACATGGTCTAATCCAATTAGATCCTTAATCAATTCTCTTTTTTGTGTGATCCATTGGGTTTCACATCTAGCCAGTAGTGGGTCTAGGTGTGATTTGACCTAATCAGGTTAGAACTCAACTAAACTAATTTAGGTCAAAACTAGTCAACCCAAT
This sequence comes from Cocos nucifera, assembly GCA_006176705.1. NCBI lineage: Eukaryota > Viridiplantae > Streptophyta > Magnoliopsida > Arecales > Arecaceae > Cocos > Cocos nucifera. The sequence goes on from QRFJ01005152.1 coordinate 110,223, forward strand.
TTGACTTAATTTAGAACACTTTCTAATTTAATGATCAAATTAAAAATTTAATTTGATCGAATCTACAAGACATGATTGACGTCTAGCAACATATCGTGACTTCTCAGAAGATGTGAAATTTTGATAGAAATACCAAAAATATCCTTCAGTAAAAATTACCATGCAACTAGATCCTTCGATCTTCCTACATCCTGAATATGATTCTGCATATGAAAATATGTCAATCGTAATATCATATTCATTTCTCTTTCAATCTTATGATGATGATTCATTTAATGAAATATTAGAAATTATTTCTAATTTTCATCATGCTTTGATCAAAGTCTTTTTGAATCATCATTTGTTTGACGTAGGTAGGATGCTACTTCCTCTTACGAGGAGTGATCGATTTCATGTTAACCTACTCACAACCTTCATATATAATCTACCATATCTAGATCATCTCGTACATGACTGAGTCATGAATGAGCATGAACCAAAATATGGTATTCATATATATAAGATTCTATAGTAGTTTCAGGTCAAAGGATTATATGCACAATTCCACTATGAGAACCATCTATTAACATATAGATAAGACTCTATTAGATATTCTTAACTTGGATCAATTCAGTAAACACATTCTCTAATGAGCACCCATATCTTTGTATTAGTATCATACACAAGTGATTGTGAGATCAATCACCCTCTCAATTGAGCATACAAAAGATGTGCTAGTCTTATCGAAAACATTGATCCCCAACTCAATGTTCCATCGATCAAGAATATTTAAATTAGGGTTTTAAGGTTTTATATCTCACTGGTATGATCTCATCATAATCCTAAAATCATAGCCTTAATTTATGGGGTTTATCATAATCTTAAATAAATAATATTACACTGCATATGATGAAATAATGTCTTTATTTATATTAAAATGTCATTACATGAGTTTGGAAGACAAAGAACAGCCCCAAAATTGATTGGCTTGAGGGCATATTCCTTTCACGTAGGACATCTTAGAGTTCAACTATCAACTTTGATAAGGTTGTCCATATTGTATTTCAAAATATCAAATCCATCTGATGGATTACCCTGGCCAAGGTTTTGCTATATTGAAATATAGTGATACATTTTTCTCCAACTTTTAGAGTAGTCAATTCCATCTTGATCACACTTTGACTTCACAAGTACTTGACTGTGCCCAGAAGCCTTCCATTACTGAATTAAAATTTTAGTTAGTTCGATACCAAAGCACAGTGAGTTGCTTGCAAGTCACTGAAGTGATCTTAGGTCTAAGGGACACATACCTATTTTCCATCAGAGACATTCTTGATACTAGAATGCTCTGAAGTTGGTCACATTCATTGACGATGTATCCATATATCTCACCTGTATGCCATACCAGTGTCTCTATACTTTTTGGTTAAGAGGACAACCAACCTATATGGCATACAACGACCTATGCTCGATAGACACTATCGTCCTAATTAACATCCTATCATTTGGTCATGAATAGATTTAAGGACTAATCGATAAATTTTCTTTTTATTGAAGCTAAATGGTCCTAAGAATTTCATCATAATAATGAAGTTTGTTAGAAGATGAATACTTTATGATGAAAAATATCAAAAATATATTTTATTTATTAATAAATCAATTACAGATATAATGTAGCTCAACCGTCAACAGACTAATGATTGGCTTTGGAATACATTTTTCAACAAACATGATTGCTATGTCTATGTCAAGTATGTAGATAAGAAGGATGCTCTATACCTACTACTATATGTAGATAATATGCTCATAGCCAATAAAAGCATGGAGGCTATGAAAGGGCTGAAAAGGATATTATCAGCTGAATTTGAGATGAAGGATCTAGGTCCAGCACTGAAAATCCTTGGAATGAGATTTGCAGAGATAATGCAAAGGAGTGCTCCATTTGTCATAAGAAGGATATGTCCAAAAATTTTTAAAGAGGCTTGAAATGGAGAAGGTCAAACCTGTAAAGAAACCATTACCAAGCCATATATCTCTCACCAAGTATCAAATCCTCCAGTCAGAAGAGGAGAGAGAGTGCATGGATAGAGTCCACTATGCGAATGTTGTAGGTAGTGTGATGTACACTATAGTGTGTTATACATCAGATATAGCACATGCAGTGAGTTTGGTTAGTAGATATATGGCTAACCCTGGAAAGGAACACTGGAAAGCATTGAAGTGGATACTGAAATATCTACAAGGATCAAGAAACTATGGTTTGGTATTTGGTGGGCAGTCAGGAGGATTTGAAGAATAATCTGTTAAGATGTGTGAAGGTTTAGGTTCTCTAAAAGGATTTGTAGATGCAAATTATGCAGGTGATCTTAATACAAGAAGATTTACTACTGGATACCTCTTCTGCATGTTTGGTGGATTGGTGTCTTAGAAATCAATTCTTCAACCAATCATGATCTTGTCTACTCTAGAGGTCGAGTACATTGGAATGATCGAGGCTACAAAAGAAGCTTTTTGGCTTAGAAGGCTGATTGTTGAGATGGGGGTGAAGTTTTCCATATTAGAAAGCTGAATTACATGCCAAACTTAGTCATACAATGTCCAATTAAGAAAATCTTTTTTCAAATCAGGTATAGTTTCAAGATCTATAATTTTGGATGAACCTCCTCAGGGTTAACTCAGTCCAAAATTACATCATTTGAACCTTGAAATGAGCTATATACTAAATCTAATCTTTTTAGGAAAGATTGTGATAAGAGGTTATCATCTAATCCATGAAGAATTAGGTAGAGCAATAGAAGATATAGTTGATGTAGGAGTTGAGATCTACCTTCTATAATTTTTTTTATATTTATTTTATATTAATATTTTTTAGATCTAGTCCTATTCAAGTTAGGAGAGGAATCCTATTCAAATTGTAGGACCTCATTGGTATTACAAATAGGGACTACATACGTCAATTTATGAAGTATGGAGAATAAATGAAGGAAAAAAGAGGACTTAAACCTTAATTTTGAAAATTTTCATCTTTCACCATTTTGCTTCTGTTAGATATGAATTGAGTGGGTTGAGAAAAATTTTTCTTCTCTCTAATCAGATCAAGTTGGTATTTTCTCTACATTTATGGGAGTAGCTAGGTTGGGATCAAAGATAATTGGTGTTAGAGCCATGCTCTTACTTGATGGAATTCCAACTTGATCCTATTGGATCAAGTTAGTATCAAAGTTTTAGTTCTCTATATCTATAGTAGCCTTATTTTGTGATCTAGTTGTATGAGTAATATAAGCAAATAGGAGAAAGGTTATCCATGGTTGAAGTACATTGAAAGATAAAGGTGGACATGACTACTAGTTCTACCTTAATGGATGATAAAATGAAGGGATATCTTATGTAACTAGTATCATCCTATGTCTACAAATCAAGATTCACTATTTAGCAAAGAAGATCAAGGGTAGAAACCATATCTTCGATCAAAGCCTAGCGGTTCAGCCATGAGGTGACAAAGCATATATTTTTCCATCTTCAACTCTCATTTAGTAGGAGCTAAAACCTCAAAATAAGAAAAGCTCTGATTCAAGAGGATCATCAGATTCAATATAGACCATCATGGCTATTACAAGCATCTAAAAGGATCAATAGATGGATGTGAAGTACTTTAGCTACTACAGGTATCCATATGGATCACCAAACTCGGTGTGGATCATGTTGACTACTATGTGTATCTGGCAAGATCACCAGACTTAATGTAGATTACTTTGGACACTACAAGAAGGGTTGGATAGGCTCCAGGAATGATATTTGCCATATCAGAAAGTTAAATTATTTGCTAAAATTTAGAAGGCCATAACTTGATCATAGAATGTCTAATCGAGATGGTCATATTTTGAAATCAAGTTTATCTTTAAGATATATAATTTTTGGGCCAACCACCTAAGGGTTTTATTCAATCAAAAATTCCATCATTTGGACCATGAAATAGGTTAGTCAAACTAAAAATTTTCTTGTTGGAAAAGACTTTAATTGGAGGTTATCTTTTAATCATGAAGAAGTAGGAATGATTGAAAGCATAATTGATGTAGGAGTCAAGATCTACCTCATAAATTTTTTAGTATTTTGCATGATTATTTATATTAAATATGTTTACTTTTAAATCTAGTCCTATTTGAATTAATAGAGGAATCCTACTCAAATTATAGATCTTATTAGTATTACAAATAGAGACTATGTACCTTAGCTCATAAAATATGGAGAATCAATGAAAAGAAAAGTGGACTTAAGTCCTACTTTTAAATTCTTTAATATTTTCTAGTAGTTAGCCCTAGAATTGATTTTCATGATGTCAAAGGTATTTAAGTATAAATTATGTCTACTAATGATGTGTGTGAGAGTGATTGCAAAATTTGTTAATGTGCTTGATTGGCTTACTCAACAAGGATGTCTTCTCAAGATCTCTCATGAAAATTCAAATTTCCAAATCTAAGACCTTCAGTTGGGAGCAAAGAAACCAAAGATTTAAAAATAAAATCTAGTCTAGAAGAATCTTAAGTCTATATTTGCACAATTTAAGTTTGAGAAGGAAAGCCTAGTCTAAAATAAAATTGGTGACTATCTAAAACATCTTATGGCATGCTTGGCATGGAACTAAGTCGATCCAGCTGAAGCTTAGCCAATCTAGTCTCAGTTTAAGAAAGAGATAGAAACTATAAAAAATTAGAACAAGTGCCTTAGTCGACCATATTTTTTATCTTAGTTGACCAAGATAGGATCTTAGCAAACTCAAGCTTTTAGATAGCCGACCAAATCTCAGACTTAGGATGAAGACAGAAAGATAAAGATTCAAAATATTTTTCTGAGCCGATCCTATGATCAAGATAGCCGATTAAGTCTGGAGCTTAGCCGACTCAGGAAAAAGGAGAGCTGACTTAGTCTCAAAGCTAAAAGAGTACAAAAAGTAATACAAATTAGCAAGTTCTATAAGCCAATCTAGAAAATCAACTAGCTGACTAAGCATTCAAGTTAGCTGACTAAGACAAGATTTGAGCTGACCTAGTCTCAGGCAAATAGAACAAGACAGAATGATGAATTTTTGGCATATGCTGCTAAGCCATCTCAAAGTTTTATTTAGCCGACTCACAGTTGAAAGGTAGCCGACTAAGAATTTGGAGAGTCGACTCACAGAATTCTAGCAAAATAATTGCTAGTTTTTTAGAATTTTTAAAATATCTATAAAATCATCCTAATGGCTATTTTCTAACTTCCAACGGGTAGAGCACTAAATAAAGATATTTTTGAGGCCATAAATATGAAGGATTCATAGAAGGAACCAAATTCTTTGGAATGATTTGAATGTTTAAGAAATTTATTAAGCTATTTTCAAAAGAATAGTATAAAAAATCTAAAAGAGAAAAAGAAAGGAACTAAAAGAGTATCTTAAATTTAGTCCTTCCTATATTCAATTAATCTAAAAGAAAGAAAGTGAGGTTTAATTCAAGCCAACTACTATTAAAAAGGAGCATTGAAGGCTGCCTAAACCTCTCAAGCAATCAAGAAAGAAGTTTAAGCATTGAAAGCTCATCTACCTTGATTACTTCAAAGCCTAAATGAGTTTTATTATTTTTAAACTTTATTTCTTATAAATCTCTAGTTGTTTGATTGTAACAAGTTTCTTGGGTATAGAAACTTGGGGTTGGTTCAAGCTTAAAGTTGAATGGTATATAGTTTTGATTGATATCTTCAGAAAAATCAATCGAGGTTGATTGTAAGCTTGGAAGAAAATAATTAATTGTAAGATTAGAGTTGGTAAGCCAGTGAAAACCAACTAGGTTGGATTGTGATTCATGAAAATAATTGGACTATAATCTGAAGAGGTTTTAATTATCTGCTAAACACTTTATAAACACTTCTATGATTATTTTTGGGTATAAAAATTGTTTAAGTTTAATTTCATCTTAAGAAACCCAATTCATCCCCCCCCCCTGGGTTACTACTTCTGGAAATGCTAGTTTTTTCTATGAGATTCGAGCATAGTGGCTTGAGGAAAATCTTTCTTCTCTTCGATTGAATCAATTAAATTAAGAGGATGTGAGCAAAATGCTACTTTATCTATTGCTGCCTAGATCTATCAAAATGACTAGATTTAGTATGTGGAATAACTTTTATTTATAAATGAAAATGCTTGTGGGACTCTAACCTTAATGGTTATAAATATTAAAATGCCAGGCATTTTAGTTTGTTAATTTTGGCAAGCTTTTGTATATATTTTGCAAGAACTTATTAAATTTGTTATACCAATAAAGTTGGTTTAAAATCCTACGATGAGCATGACTTGTAAATTAATGTAGAGATTAATTTTTATCAATTGTAAGACATTCTAATATTTTGATTCTTACATTTTGAGCTTTTTCTAAGGTCATTTAAGGCTAGAAATTAAATGAGGAAGACAAGAAAAATGATTTCAAGTGGGAAAATATAAGTTCTTATTGAGTGCATTAGAGAGAAATTAAGAGCATTAATTGAGTGAACTTCTAAGAGAATATTCAGAACTATCAAGTAGTCAATTAATCTCTCAAGCATTAAAGAAGAGAAATCCAAGCATTGAAGAGCAGCTACTTTGAATTCTTTTGTGCATTATCGAGTATTTCTTTTATTGCTCTTAAAAGAATCTGGGCTTTAATGATTTATCTTTTTCTCTTAAATTGTATTGTTGTAACAAGTTTCAAGAAAGTGAAACTTGGATGATAGGTTGGTCCAAAGCTTGAATTAGACTGTGTTGTGAGACTAAGCCAAGGGGAGGCTTAGTTAGGAAGATTGTGAGCATGTGTAAAATAATTAGACCCTAATCAAGTTGATTAGAATTGAATTTCCAACCAAGAGTTATTTGGGAGTGGATGTAGGTATTGAGTTTGGCATAGTACAACCATAAAACTATAGTGTTTGATTGTGTCTGCTTTCTTAACTCTTGCATTCTCCTATTTTTGCATATTAGTTCTTACATTTTTTGCTTATACCTTATCTTCACTTAATTAAGTAGGATTAATGGATCTAATTGTTTGAAATTTTTAAGAACCCAATTCCCTCCCCCTGTCCCTCTTGGATTGTATATTTAGGAAGTAAAATGCAATATACAAAGATAATTATGTGTAGTGACACACTACTACAGGAAAAGGCTATGGCAGCAGTTCGCAATCGTTGCCATAGATTAAAAAACCACTACCATAGACTACTATAGTGGTTATCGAACCGCTGCCACTGAAGTCATCATCATATATTTATGACAATGATTGTTGCAGCGGTTATCGAAACTACTGCAGTTGGTCGGTATAGCAGCGATTTATTAATCGTTGCTATAGGTGGAACTATCACAGCGATATATAGCAACGGTTAATCAACCACTGCAATAGGATCAATAGTAGTGGTTTATCAATTGTTACAATAGCCTTAATAGCAGTGGTTACATAACCACTGCTTTACGTGTTACAGCAGTAGTTATTAAACCACTTTTATAGTTTTTATGGTAGTGGTTGTGTAACCGCTGCTATAGGTTATCTATGCTAGTGGTTATACAACCACTGCCATAGATTTAATATAGCGATTTTACAACCACTATCATAAATTATGGCAGCGATTGACACGTGATCTACGATAGTGGTTGGCATGCCTACAGTAGCAATTGCCAACCACTATCATAGATTTTGAATAATAAAAAAATAATTTTTTAATTTTTAATTTTTTTATGTCATAAATGCAGTTTAATATATAACATAAGAATATATCTAAAATAACATAAGAATAATGCAAGAATATATTTGAAACACTCCAATATTATTATTGAATAAAATTTATTACAATATTTTTCAAAAAAAATATATATTAAAAGTTTGCTAAATCTAAATCTAAGTCATCGTTACTGAAAGGTGATGGAGCAGGAGTTGAAAGAGATGGAGCACGAGCTGGAGAGGCTAGAGCAGAAGTACTGGTCAACATGTTTTGAACGTCCATGAAGTCAGCTCCAAAATGTGTGGAGAGCATCATCACCATAGCAGTCATGATACTCAAAAGCTGAGATGTACACTCCTCAGCCTAAGCAGCCCGCTCCATAGCCTGAGCAGCCTGCTTCGTAGCTTGGGCTCCTGCGCCAACACCTTCTTAAGCTACTCCCAATTGATGACCCCGAAAGCATGTGAAGAGATGCTTACCTTAGACCATTAGCTCATCGACATATGTTCGGGCCTTCATCGAATCCTCCTAGAGTGCTTAGGCCCCAAGACCTAACATAAATGGTCATGGGGGCTAAAGGTGTCCGGGCCCTCGCTCATGAACGCATCTAAATAATTATAAATTTAAATAAAATATCATAAGAAATGCTATAATACTAATCATGCTAATCTATTTATTACTTACAAAAATTCTTTCGATCATGGCATTCATCGGCCTGCTCTTCTTGTTCGTATGGCTAGATCGAAAGATGGCACTACAAGTGGGCATCACCCCCCTCTCATTAGCTATAACAATGAATCAGCTTACTAGAAACATGCAAAAAAAATATCAATTTAATTTATAAACTAAGATTCAAAATTCATTACCTCTTTATGCATATAATTGGCCATAGACTCATGACCGAGAGTATGCGTATACTCTTAGGCCATTCAATTCTTTCTATTCTGATAGAAGGTAGCCTAAAAAGTATTTAAATCATAAGTATTTAAATAATAAGTATTTAAAAAGTATTCAAATATAATTATTAATATATTAAAAAATTAAAAATTAAAAATTAAATCTAAAACTCTTGGCTCCTCTAATGCCTAACCATCCCCTTCCACTAACTTGAGGGATAGTTTTGAATCTAAGAAACAAGCTCCTCCAGAGTGTGCCATTAGTGCTCGAGCTATCCTCTATGGAGCTTGATCTTATAGTTTTAATATAACTTTTCAATCTTCTACAGTCGGACATCTCAAGCCCTCTCATGATCTAGAAAGTCGTACATTCTCTGCATAAAATTATCAAATGTATAAATATAATTAAGATATACTTATCTAAATCTCCTCCCATATCCAGTCTTTGATACTAGCATCCATCAATCATCAGTCTACGGGCATGAATAATGTTAGAGCACCTCATAGGCATTCTAAAAAAAGAATGCATCTCCCATGCGATCGCTCCGACTGGACTTTCCTTTCGATCGTACTCAACCATGACCTGATGCTGACGGTTCCATGCATGCGGCATGCATGTAGGACCATGAAATATCCTACTGGATGATGCACCTATAATTAAAATATATTATATAAATATATAAGAGTATATAATTACTATATAAATAAATATTGATACAGTAAAAACCTACTCTCACTAGCTATGGGATCGTGCGACCTGGATGTCAGTAGAGACTCATCGGTGGGTGGAGCTTATGCTGAAGATATGGCTAATGGTAGAGACTCAAATGCCAGTGGAGGAGTAGATGCCGATGGTGCCTGGGTAGTCGATGCAGAGGTGGATGGAGTATGCTCCGACTATGACTCAGATGCGGAGCTCTACGTAGCTTGCCAAGAGATGGGGATGAAAACTAGATGGTGTTTCGATGCCATCATGACCTACAATATTAATGAATATTAATAAATATAATATATTGAACAAAAATATTAATAGAGCATCAATAAATAAACTCTAATATTTATACCAGAATGTTGAACTCATCATCTAGTGGTATCTACAATATAGTCATCATCATTGCTCCTTACAAATGTATCTGGAACCTCAACATCACCAGATACATTTTATCCTAGATGATCACTTTATATGCATGGTCCAACATCATCATCAATCTTGGTATTATCAAATATATGCCTAGGCACCATCCTCACAATAACACCCCATTGATGTTCTAAGGGATCACTAACGTAGAAGACTTGACTAGCTTGGAAGGCAAGTCTATATGGTATTTTAGTGTAGAGATGGCATTGCATGTTGACGAGAGTAAAACCATACTTATCAATCTTCATCCCTGACTGAGATAAAGTATCAAACCAATCGCATTTCATCAATGTAATCTTTTCTTTAGAATAATAGTCTAAGGTGACTATCTTCTCTACCACCCCATAATAGTTCAGATCCTCCACCACCATAAGTATATACGTTTCAATGGAGGAAATATCAATGCCCCATAAAGCTAAAGCTCCTCCGATGTATCAACCTTTTAGACCAAATATTTTTTTCACAAATCGAGCATGCTAACTCACCTTTTGCGTTCCAACCTAACATTAGGGCATAAGCTAAAAGTCTTTTATGATCCATAGAAGTGCTGCGCGCATGGAAAATGACTCATTCATTGAAATATCAAAAGTTGGAATACCTTGAATGCTCCATAATTATTTCAACTCGACAATAAGTGTTCGATGTATGTCCTAGAAGCCAAATTGACCAACACTTGTAAAATACTTTCTAGGAGCATTTTTATAATTTTAACTAAAATTAATAAAAGAGTTATTTTCTATCACATTGTGTATTTAAAGTATCTATGATACATCCTCTGAGTTAATGGATATGATAATATATATTTTTAAGAGTTGAAAATTTAAGACATGTGTTATCATAATTAACTCATAAATTACTTCCAATCGTAGGATTATCATGAGGATGATGATCGATCCAGAAGATCAGTATACGATTGCTTTGTTAGGATAGATGAGTCTTGTATCTATGGTGTAGAGATACTGGAGTGAGAGTATAAATACTCATTGAGAATGAGAGCACTGAGCGTGACCACCTTGAGCAGTCATAAGAGAGTCACCTTCTTATCAATGACCAGCTCGATGCTGTAGTTATCTCTGATTCTTTGATCTGAGGTGCATCAATAGTTCACCTTAAGTATGTTATAGTTTGATTACATCATAACTCGATCTCCTAACCATTCAGAATCTTGAGATGTATGTTGGCTATAGCATGTTCATTATAGAAATTGGATCGCACCAATACGGGATCTATCAACCTCGATAGAGGAGTAGTCCTATGATGATCATGAAATCAAGTCCTTAAGTCCATGGCCATAGCAGTGTGAATTAATAGAAAGGAGTTTCTATTAGAGTTTTATATCAAACTCAAATCGAATGATTTATTCATATAACGGGTGTTGGGTTTGACTAGTTCACCTTAACCCTAATTTTGTCGAGACTCATGATAGAAGAACCCAATCACACAGATAACTATACCAAGAGATTCATATTCGATTCTAATGGATTGCCACCATATAGTGCTAGGCATCACTGATGGATTTTGAAATTAATTAAAATTATCTTGATGATCGATGATTCTAATTGGGTAAATCAGAAGAGTTCTAATCTATCGTAAGGTATTTTGATAATGTCAATGATGGAGATCATGACATGTCTCATTACCATATGAAATTGAACCTAACTGGATCACACAAATAAGGATTTGGATCTAAATGTCATCAATTAAGCTAACTTAGTTTGATTGATTTGGATTGGATCCAATCAGATTCAAGAAAATCATGCTAGCACATGATTGAGCCTGACATTCTTCTTCTATCTTCATTTTGGTTCGGCTCGATTGAGTTAAATTAGATTTGGATCATCTGTAAACCCTATATGGATTTATCCTAATCTGACTAGAGCTTGTCCAGGTTAGATAGAGGCTTGTCCTGGCCTGATTTGAGCTTGTCCTAAAAAGTTTAGGGCTTGTCCTAAAATCCTAGCAAGGGCATCCAGACATGGGGTCTTTTGACCCAATCTTTGCAATAATTAAGGGATGAAGGGCATGCCCTCTTGGATTCCTCTTAGAAGCATGTGCCATTTGAGGAATAATGTGGAAATTGAGGGCACACACCCTCCCTTGGCATGTGCCCTTGGTGGATAAGGGTGGAGTTGTTTGAATGGGTCAAACACCTAGGAGATAAGAGTCATGCGCTAACACATCTCTATCCCCTCTTCTCCAAGCCATTTTCTGATGAATTTTGTATGACAAAATTTAGAAGAAAATGAGGTGGGGCATGGGTTATGGCATGGAGTCCTTCTACTTTAAGCAAAAGCATTGCTTAAAGCCCTAGGACTCCAAGGCTGTGCATAGGTCTATACATAGACCTCTTGCCAAAGGTGTCTGGCATTCCAATTAATAACGGTGAAGCCCTGACTCTCTCCCCATCTTCCACACCCCTCTTTCTGATTCTCTTCCTCTTCTCTATGCCCAAAAGGGTTGGGAAAAATGGTGATCAAGAGTTGAGAGTGGTGCTGCAAAGATCTAGTCTAGAAGATCTCGATCAAGAGATGAAGGTGCTGCCTTGAAGATCAAGTTCGAAGGCTTCACAGATTGAAATCTGACATGATCTTTTGAGATCAGATCCAGAAGTAGAGAACTTCTAGATCTGACTTGAGTAAACTTTGGTAGAGGTTGGGTACATGCGTGGCTAGATCCAGAACCTCTACGTGCCATCAGATCATCATAGCAAATAAACGATTTACCCGATCAAGTAATATCTAATATTCTTAGTTTAATTTAATTTTTATTTTTATAATTAGATCATTTCTATCAAATTTGAGAACTTCTAGATATGATTAGATTATAGTAGAAAATTTTTAAAATTTTTGCTTCAGATATGATTAGATCAGATCGATCTTGCGATAAGAAAACTAGATTTTTCTTTAACCGGTATCAGAGCCAGGTTTGCAGTTCTTCATATTTACTTTTGATTTAATTTTTTTATGATCTGATATGATTGATTTTAGATGTTACATGAGATATAATCAGATCTAGAATCAATAGATTAAATTTAAAAAAATTATATATGCAATATATTTGATGCATGTCTAGACTAGTTTTATAGATCTTATGCTATGAATTGTCTAAAATAAATATTTTTATGATATGGTCATTTAAGATTTTATTTTTAGATATTATATCAGATATAATCAAATCTAAAACATGCATGTGTTAGTTTAAATATGATATATGAGATGTATGCAAAACATGTATAAGTTAGATCTTTAATTGTATATGAGATATATATTTTAGATCTAACTATTTTTGTAGTGTAGATTAAATTTTTGATTAGGGCATTCCCCTTGGCCATCTGGTCATCAGAGTAAGAAGAGTTTAAAGGCCCTCTCTTTTCATTCAATAGGGTGCTCTTATGGCATATAGGGGTACTGCACATTTGTCCTTAATTAGAAATCAAAATTTACTTTTTTGTAAAATCCTAGATCCTAAAATTCTAGAATTTTTTATACATATTTTATTTATGAACCCTTGAACTTAATTAAAAATTAAGTTTATGAAATCAATTAGGTCTAAAAATTATGAATTTTCAGATCCAAGACATCTTCATAAATCATGGGTTTGGATATAGGTAGCTCAATTAGGTCAAGCAATTGATCAAACTGAATTAAGAGTTGATTAGGTAGGATCAAAAGAGCTTAGTTTTGACCAGTCCAATAGTTATAAGTCTTGGTCAAGATTGACTCACAGTCACGTATGGTCTACTTTAAGATCTAATTTGGCTTCGTGGTTCGAGCCTTGGATTATAGACTAACCCAATCGATTTTGGTTCGTTAATTTGATATCTAAGATAAGTTTGGCAGATACGATTGATTGGTTTTTAATTGGGAGCTACTCGATCTTAATGCATTCATGGCAAGTTAATGGCATATCCCTTTGATAAGTATAATAAATTCATCAATAAAAGTATTAATTTATCAATTAATTGATATTAATTTTTAAGAATTAATAATCAATTTATATATAATTTTTGAAAAATTCATATTTTTATTAATTAAAAAATTAATTAAAAATTAATAAAAATTAATAAAAATTAAAAAATAAAATTTTATTATCAATAGAAAGAGCTCATTTTTTTGATCACAATGAAATAAATTTCAAGTAAAACGGAGCTAAAATAAAAAAGATATAAATTTTGAAAGATATAAAATAAATAAAAATTAAATAAAAAAAAGAAAACAGCTCAGCCGGCTCCGTAAGCCGAGCCACCAAGCCAAGCCAAGCCATCAAGTCGACTCAGCCATTGAAGCCATCAGCCGGTCCACGATCTAGGCGTGGACCGCCAGCTCAGCAAATTCCGACGAATCAGAGATTGCCACGTGGTGGACCTAGACCCCTTAAGGGTCTACAGAAATTTATCGTGGCTCACAAGGGTAATTTAGTCTTTTCGTCCGATAACAGCAGTGCTGATTGGTTGCGATGTGTGGTGCGGCCGGTTCACGCGGTCCATGGGAACAGTTATTGCGCGATCGGATGGATGTGGTTGTTTGTGGTCAGGATCGGACGGCTGTGGTTGCTTCCGAATTTTATTCAGATACAAACATCACGCGGATCACCATCGGATGACAGCGCTCAATCCAGGCAATGATCCGACGGTCCAAAACACTGCCGGCGGTGATCAAGACTCCCAAGCACGATTTGTGGCCAGATTTCCTCGATCAAGCGCGATCCAACGGCCATAATTTAATCCGACCCGATCTGAGCTTATCTGCATCCGATTTTGATGATTTTTGGACCGTTGGATTCCTATTGAATAGCTGAATTTTATCAAATTTATCAGAGTCATATCAAAGCTATTTTGATTTAAATTTTATCTAAATTTGTTTGTATTTTGACGATTACAAAGGCATTAGTCCCATATTGCCTTTAGAAAAAATATCTAGCCCTCCTAGCTCTATAAAAAGGACCCCAGGCCATCAGAAATCAACATCTCCGATCAAGGTAAAGCTTTGGTACAGGGCGAAGCCAGGCTATGGGTTAAAGGCTGCTTCGAAGCAATGGGTGCCGAGAAGAAGAGCCGAGCTTCTACACCATCTTTCTGCCAATGCCGATCCAAGATTAGAGATCAGGCTATTTTATTTTATTTTTTTTAAAATTTTATGTATTTAAATTTTGAAAATTTTAATTAATAAAAATTTTATTTTTGTATTTTAATTTCTTACTTTTTATTTTTATTACAATTTAATTTCTGCACTTTAAATTATTGCTTTGCAAGTAGATGCTAAGATCTAACTAATAGATCTTAGTACCAAGTTTAAATTCCTGCATCTTTTAATTTTTATTTTTAATTTTTTGACTTCAATCCTAATTCCAAAAACTCAAATTCTTCTTCTCTTTTCAAAAATCAAAGATTTCAAATCTAAAAATACTACCTTCCCTGTGGATTCGACCCGACTCACTACTATCTACGCAATTTTAATGATTTTAAGAAGTCAGATTAAATTGATAAACACGGTGTCTTAACGACAGCATCGCATTCCTATCACCCTTCCAACGGTCTTACTTACCATGCCATTTGGGTCAACCTAGCTTTGGTTTGAGGTGGCTAAAGATTCGAGCTAACCCATGCTACTAGGTTAGTCATAAATATTATGACTAAATCAAATCAAGTCTAAGAGACCTAAATCAAATCTTTAGGTAAATATTTAGTCATAGGTCTTCCACCATTGTAAATATGCGGGCCTTTCCCGGGTTGATTATTCTCAACTTGATATAGTGGTTTAGTTGCATCGGAAAGACACAACCATATTTATTAGGCATAGGATGCTACGAATTGGAGGATGGATTGGGATCAATATTTCGAATATGATGAGAGTCCCAATCAAAAATTCAATTCATGCAAATGGTGGGTCTGGCTTAACTAAGGAGTGGAGCAATATTTCAAGCATGGTGAGCTTCATGAATTAGAGACAAAATTTGGATGCACCATATTTAGAGAAATATTAGACAAGAGTTATCCACTCATCGATTGATCCATCACCAATAATTATTAGATGAGGTGGTGAGCCAGTCGGTGGGACCGCACCACCCACTAAAAGTCATTGATCATGGAGACTTTTGCATTTCTACTAAAAAAGTGTAGGAATCCAAAAAAATAGTGGAAGCCTAAATTTATTTAAAAATAAAATTATTAAATAAATTGATTAAGTCAAATTATAAGTCTAACTAAAAATTTTGACTCTCTATAGAGAAATATCTACATCAAACCTCCTAGTTCAAATCCTAGATACCCACAGACTAACCGGATCCAATTACAAAATTGACTCTAGAACTTGAAAATTATTTTGAGTTTCGAAAAGCTATCCTATGTGTTGGACTAAGAACTTCCCACTCTACCAGCCTGTCCAACGATCGATTAGAGAGCATCTCATGAGAAGTGGTCTGACGATGATAACAAAGTCAAGTGCTACATGTTGGGCTCAATGTCAGATGAGTTATAGTACCAATATAAAGATATTAGGATTGCTCACCAAATATTGGCTCACCTGCAAGAGTTGTTTGGTGAACAGAGTTGCGCAGCATGTTATCAAGTCTCAAGGAGATTTTTTAAAGCACAAATGTGTGATGGGCAGTTAGTTCAAGATCATTGCCTAGTGATGATCAAGGATCTTAAAGAGCTTGAGAAGCTCGATGTCATCATCGATAAGGACCTATAGATTGATGTGATCCTGTAGTGCTTGACTGATTCATATGGATAGTTCATCATGAACTTCCGTATGAATAAGCTTCAATGTATCATGGCTGAGTTAATAAATATCCTGGTTACTACTAAGCAAACTATGAAATGTTCAAAGGGCTCGGTTCTTGCTGTGGAGCAGACTTTCTCCAAAAAAAAATCTTTTGAAAATAAAAAGAAGTCTGCAAAGAAGCAAAAGATAGAAGGAAAGAAGAATAAGGGAGAACTGAAATAGAAGACTACGAACAAAGTAACATATTTTCACTGCAACATCGATGACCATTGGAAGCGGAACTATCCTTCATACTTGGCCAGCTTGAAGAATCAGAAGAAGATAGGTCCTTCGGAGGTATGCTCATCATTGAGACTAACTTTACAATTTCTTCTACAGCCAGTTGAGTGCTTGACTATAGTTCTAGTGCTCACTTGTGCACTTTTATGTAGGATCTTAAGGATAGCAGAAGGCTGAGGGATGGTGAGATAATCCTGCACGTCGAAAATGGAACAAGAGTTGCTGCTATGACCGTGGAAACCTATCCTATTCGATTACTATCTAGATTAGTTTTAGTTCTTAGAGATTGTTACTTTGTGCCTACTACAAACAGGAATTTGATTTTTATTTCATGTTTAGCACAAGAAAACTATGTAATTAGTTTCTTTAAGGACCACTATACAATTCTTTATGAAAGAAATAAAATTATATTTAGTTTCTTAATTAATGGTCTCTATCAGTTACATATAGATGTCTCTGTATTTAATATTGAGTAAAATGTGAATGCCATAGGATCAAAATGATCTAGAAATAGTATCAACGAAAGGTATCTATGGCACCTTAGGCTAGGTCATATAGCTGAAGATAAGATTAACAAATTGAAAAAATTTAGACTAATGGATCCATTGACTTCTGAGTCATATCCAATTTATAAACTATGCCTTCAAGGCAAAATGACCAAACTCCCTTTTGTAGAACATGGAAAAAGGGCCACAGACCTACTTACCCTAGTACATACAGATGTGTGCGGATCATTTGATGAGTCAGCCAGAGGTAACTTTTCCTACTTCATCATCTTTATTGATGATCTATCTTAGTACGGGTATGCGTACCTGATGCGACACAAGTCTAAAATTTTTGAAAAGTTTAAGAAATTTAGATATGAAATGGAAAAGCAAACCAAAATGCCCATTAAGATTTTTTGATTAGATCGAGGAGGTGAATACCTTAGTCAGAAATTTTTGGATTATCTCAAGAAAAATGGCATTGTCTTACAATGGACTCTATCTGAAATGCCTCAACTCAACTGGATTTCAAAATGAAAAAATCGAATCCTATTAGATATGGTCTGATCTATGATGAGCTTCATGGACCTTCTTAAGTTTCTTTAGGGACAGTTTAATGACAGCGATTTACCTACTGAATAGGATTCCATCTAAAACCATTTCTACCATACCATATGAAATATTGCATGGTAAGAATAAGTCCGAGTCATCTCAGAATTTGGGGTTGTCCAGCCCATGTCAAGAGATAGCAGGTGGATAAGTTAGAGTTTAGGTCCCTTAGAGCTCGGTTTATAGGATATCCTAAATAGTCGTTAGGATATTATTTCTATCTTTCAAAAGACCATAATATGATTGTGAGTTGATATGCCATTTTTTTTGAAAAATAGTTTGTTCAAGATGGTGACATTGGAAGATAGATCAGGTTCGAGGAGAAAGTCTCTAAAGATCAATGAGCTAAGGAACCTAAGAAACTTAGTCAGTCTAAGCCGATCCACACACTACCTCCTCCACCTCGTAGATTAAGTAGGATTTTTCATCCTCCTTAAAGGTACTTAGATACCATTGTAGAAGATGTAGAGGAAATATTCCTCAAGAGAAATGAGGTTTATTATGATGATCCCAAAATCTATGATGAGACGATATCAAATATCAACTCCAAAAAATAACGAGAGGCAATGAAGTCAGAGATTGACTCAATACGCATTAACTAAGTCTGGATCTTGATAGATCCACCTGAAGGTATAGTACTTATTGGATGTAAATGAATCTTCAAGAGAAAGATAGGTGCAAATGGAAATATGGAAACATTCAAGGCTAGGCTAGTGCTGAAAGGATATAGTTAGCACAAAGACATTGACTATCAAGATACCTTGTTACTAGTAGCCATACTTAAATCCATCCGCACGTTGCTTGTAATTACAGCCTATTTTGATTATAAAATATGATAGATGATCGTGAAAAAGATATTCTTAAATGAATATCTTGAGAAAGATATCTATATAGAATAGTCGCTTGGTTTCACATCTGGTGATGGTGATTACAAGGTCTGCATGCTACAAAGATCTATTTATAGACTAAAGCAAGCATCTCGAAGCTGAAATGCTCATTTTAATGATATAATCAAATTATTTGATTTCATCAAGAATGAGAAGGAATCATGTATCTTCAAAAAGATCGGTGGGAGCATTATTATCTTCCTCGTACTGTACATAGATGACATCTTTCTAATTAGGAATGACATTCTCATGTTGACTTCGATCAAAGTATGGATGTCAAAAAAGTTCTCTATAAAAGACCTAGGAGAAGCAACCTTTTTTTGGAAATTAAGGTCTATAGAGATAAATTGAAGAGGATGATGGGTCTCTCATAGAAAATGTGCATAGAAGAGGTGTTGAAGAGGTTCGATATAGAAAACTCTAAGAGGAGACTAGTGCCCTTCAGACATGGCATTTATCTCTCCAAAAAGATGTGCCCCAACACACCTGAGGAGATTCAACACATAAGCAAGATCTCTAATGCATTGGCAATAGGGAGTCTCATGTATGCCATGCTATGTATATGACTTGATATCGCCAATGCTAAATGAGTGGTTAAACCAAGATAGGAATCACGAATCCAAGATGAAAGAGCACTGACTTAATGTGAAGTGTATCCCTTAAGTACTTATGAGAAGATAAGGATACTTTTTTGATTTTGGTAACGAGACCTGATCTGGGGTATACAGACTCAGACTTTATGTTTTGATATAGATGATCGAAAGTCGACATTTGATAGTCTGTTCTTATGTAATGGTGTATATAATTTAGAAAGTTCCAAACAAATACATGATAGCGACTCGTCACTATGAGGAAAACGCTATTAATATCGCTTCTTTTTAAATGCACAAATGATGCATTCTTAGTTTATGATAGTTCTATGTTAGGCTTAGAGTGATGCTGCAAATTCCATCTCTCTACACTAAGACATATAATGGCGCATAGCCTAGCTTAAGGAGCAAGTATCCATCAAAAGTCTAAGCACATTAAGCTCGATGATGTCACCTTCGTCATGATTTACCTTTTCAATGAAAGGATATGTCGAGGTCAAGGAGATTCAAACACACAGACAATAGTGGCTGATCACTAATGCAGCCATTTGAGCACAGCAGAAGAATCGATAGCCCATCTTTCGAGAAGTCTGGGACTTAGATTTATAGCCAATAGCTTTAGGTCAAGTGGGAGTTTTGTTGATTGTATGTCCTAGAAGCCAGTTAAATCGACACTTATAAAAACTTTTTAGAAAATATTTTTTATAAATTTTTGACTAAAATTAATAAAAAAAATTATTTTCTTATCACATTAATGTATTTAAAGTATTTATGATACATCCTCTAAGTTAATGGGCATGATAATGCAT
Source organism: Cocos nucifera (assembly GCA_006176705.1). Classification (NCBI taxonomy): domain Eukaryota; kingdom Viridiplantae; phylum Streptophyta; class Magnoliopsida; order Arecales; family Arecaceae; genus Cocos; species Cocos nucifera. The sequence continues at coordinate 130,333 of QRFJ01005152.1, forward strand.
ATTTTCAAGAGTTGAAAATTTAAGGCATGTGTTATCATAATTAACTCATAAATTACTTTCGATCGTAGGATCATCATGAGGATGGTGATCAATCTAGAAGATTGATGTGCGATCGCTTGTTGGAAAATATGTCCTAAAGCCAATCATCTAAGTGATAGATGATTGAAATTAGTACATGAATTATCTAATAATAATAGTTATTTGGCTGGTTCATCATCGAAGTTCTATCTTTTTTAAATGAACTCCTAAATTATGATAAAGTTCTTTGAACTATAATCAAATGATAAAAAAAGATTTATCGGATGGTTCTTAAACTATTCACGATCAAATGATAAGTTATTAACAAGAATAATAACTTATCAAGTGTAGGTCGTTATATGCCATATGCATTGGTTGTCCTCATAATCAAGTGGTGTAGAGATACTGGTATGGCATTCAGATGAGATGTAGGAGTATATTTGCACTAAACATAACCAATGCAGCACTCTACTATCAAGAGTAGCTAGTTAAGGCCAATGGATATAAGTTTCCCTCCGACCTAAGATCATCATGGTAACTTGCAAGCAACTCACTATACTTTGATGCCGAACTGCTTATATTTCTAATATAGGTTTGAAAGATTTTTGGATATAGTTATGTACTTATAAAGTCAATGTATGAGTCAAGATGGGATTGACCACTCCTGATTAGCTTTAGAAAGAGAATAACTCATTATATTTCAATTTAGCAAAACTTAGGCCTGGGTAATCCTCGTGAGGAGTCATGGAATTTGCAAAATTTTGAGATACAATAGAGATGACTTGTATGAGTATTGATAGTGTACTCAAAGTCATCTTGAGTATTATTGGCCAAAGGGATGAATTATATGGTAACCATGGGCCAGGATTCTAAGAATGTTGCTTTGCATACATTCGACCTATCTGGATGTCGGAAATCATTACTAGATGGTTACTTCGACTAGTACAGAAATTGGTTCCTATGCTACTAGCTTAGGTTCGAAGCTATGAGGTCACATGCATTAGAGATTGTAACTAAATCAGATAGTTAATCGATGATTGAGAATCGCTCTAAGATCAAACATTCAATGTGATTGATGTTTAACCTAATGCCAGTGTTATAGGAGGATTGATTAGCAATTGGATTGCTAATTAGCTTAATTTATTTGAGCAATTGGACTGAGATCAAGTCTAATTGAATTAGATTTAATTAGAATTAGTTTGGACTTAATAATATTAAGTTTAATTGATTAATTGGATAAGCCAATTGCAAGGAAAAAATAATTTCTAGTTGGACTAGGATTTGAGTGCACCTAATTTCTAATTGAGTTAGGATTTAAATTAGATTTAAATATGATTTAAATATAATTTAATTAATTTTCTAGTTGGACTAGGATCATCCATAATTAGGCTTGCATTAATCATATTTTAATTAAATTAAAAATTAGTTTGACCTAGTCAATACATGAGAATCCTAGTTAGACTAGGATTCCTTGTTTCCTTCCTTGCGAAAATATTCTCCATGCCCACTAATTTTATTTTTATATTTTTTCTAAGATTTCCACACCTAAGGATTGATTTTCCATGTTCCATATCTAGTTTAATTTGAATCAAATCTGATTTGGTTCATTATGGAAAGTGATTTGGGTTTGTTTCTTTTTGAATGAGTCCCAATTAACCAAAACACCTCCTCCCTATTTGCGCCATGCTTTCCACGGCATTTATTTTTTTGTGTGCCTATTTTCCAAGGATTTTTATTGGCTTTTACCTTCCTTTGGTCATTGGCTTTAGGTTGTTCAAGCAAAAAATAAAGGAGGGTGGCGTCCAAGAGTTGGACGCCACCAAGACTCCTTGGAAGACTAGGTTTTGACCTAGTCTTCCTAATAAATAGGGCACCTCTCATTTTTTTGGTGTGTATATGATATCCCTAGGTTTCTCCATGAAAATTCAAGAGAAAAAAGAAGAGGAGGCATGGAAAATTGAGGGGCCAAGTTTCTTGGAGGAGACTTTTCAATTAAGACATCAAAAGTTGATGTCTTGTAGAGACAAAGATTAGAGAAGATTGTCTTCTCTTATAGTTTTCTTTCAAGCTTTTGCCTTTCTAATTTTATATAATTTTTATGCGATAAAAATATGAGAGAGAGAGGTAGAAGGCATGGTGGATCAATGCTCCAAGGAGTTGGAGCATGGTGTTTGATTTGGACTTGATTTGATCTTGTTCTCATGAGAGAAGAAGTGAAGAAGGTCTTCTCTTAGGATTTCTTTGAGAACCCTTCTCCATCTTTTGTGAGCTTTTTATCATCAATAAAATCAAAGAGAGAGAGAGAGGCCTATAGAGCATGAAAAATAATTAAGAAGAAGGTCTCCTCTTGTCCTGGCATGGGGATGCATTTAGAACATCAAAGGTTGATGTGCTAAAAGAGAAAATCTATTGATACTACCTTCCCTGTGGATTCGACCCGACTCACCGCTATTTATGCATTTTTAATTATTTTAAGAAGTCAGATTAAACTGATAAACATGGTGTCTTAACGACAGCACCGCGTCCCTATCAAGTTTTTGGCGCCGTTGCTGGGGATAATTAAAGAGTTAAGTCTAGAATATAAAAAATTTTTAATTTTAAGTCCTCGAAAAATTTAGTATTTAGATACTTGATTATGCTTAAGAATCGAATTAAACTAAGCATTTTAAAAAGAAAATTGATGCACAGATTAGAGAATCTATGAGATATTGAGGAATCAAGTATTAAGAAAATTCAATAAAGAGTTAAGTCTAGAACATAAAATTTTTTTTCTTGGAGCATTTCTAATTATTTTTACTAGCATCAAAGAAAAGTCTACTTTTTATAGGCTTGTGTAGGGTAACTATACGTTCTTCATATAAAAATTTATTTTAATAAAATAGTTTCTAAGTACTTCTCACTGAGTAACCGGGCCTCTTTGCCTAAGCAGCATTGAAGTTTCGGCATCAAAAGGTGAGAAGGACAAAGAAGCTCGTTTGTAAAGCTAGTCTTAACTCGTAGCCCTATTTGAATTCGAGCTAGTAAGCCCGAGGGTATTCTATACCTAGTGCCTAAAAGCACTGGTTTGGGGAGTCATTGGCCAAAGACTCGTTACTGGATCAAATAGAAGCTTTAAAGGAGTTAAGACACTCAATAGTGTACAACATTAAAAAAAAACAAAAAAGAAAAGAAAAGAAAAAGAACATTGGTTTCCACGAGTAGCCGGGTCCCGTTGCCCTAAGTAAGGCAATTGATATCCATCAAAAAGTGGGCAATGTGAAAATAAAAAAATTAAGGATGGAAGTAAGCAATACACTTGCCTATATGGAAGTTTAGACAAATCAGAGATAAAAGTTGG